>JAASFU010000024.1:0-70397 GCA_023333955.1 Globisporangium paroecandrum
TACACAAATGCAGCTTCCAGGGGTGGGCAAGTCACATTGTGTTGCGTCTTGGACGCAGGGTTCGAAGAGCTCACGGGCTCCGGGCGGGCAAAGAGTGTGCGCAGGGTCGACAGCGCGGGTGGTACTCGCAACTCGAGCGCCGAGTGCACCCACTCGCGCACATCCATGAGCGACATCTCCGGGTGCGCTCGATGGTGGACATGCAGTGCCTGCTTCTGCGCGTTTGGTAGACGAGCGCGCGTCGGGGTCTTTAGCATCGTCCGTGTCGTTGTCTTCCCTCTCGTTCGTGCCACGCGCCGCTTTTTGAATCGCCAGTGTTTGTGAAACAGTGAGCAATTCATATTAGAGAGATAATTGATTTATCGATGACTATTTTAGACAGGGGCTAAATTTTGCGGGGTTTAGTTAATGGGAGGTGCGACTGTACCAACCATGATTCACAACCACATAATAGGTTCCACATGCATGCATCAACTTTTTCATGTTCATGCCGTCTGAGAAGGGGTTTCAAACGACCTTCCTCCATTCTCAATCCCCCCAACACCCCAAAGGACGAAAGGATCAACACATTGATGTGCATCAGCATTGCATCCATCTCAATCAAATTCGAGGAGATTCGATTCTGTTTTACATACACACACACTCGGCGACAGTTCAGTGGTTTGATTGTGGCCGATACGGCATCTACAGCGATTCATTTTCACGCATTTCCCCTCACAGCCCAGATTCCTCGCCCTCCTCTTGCTTTGTGCGTTTCGGACTGGGTCTTCCAGTGCGCGGTCAGCCTCAGCCTCTCTCAGTGTATATCTCCAGTCATCCGCTTGAGCCGCAGGCGCTGCTGCTTTGATCTCACCTCTTGCAATCCGCTTCGAGACCGTGGCAGACGGGATGTCGCCTAAAAGTTCGTTCGTGCCACGTGTTGCAGTACACATAGTATAACTCGACGCGACCGCATTGTATTGTATCACACGATAATATATTGATGTTGTACATTGTGCATTCTTCTCACTGAAGTGGAGTCTCTAAGCTATCTATTGGATTGGCTTTCCACTGCCTGGAGCATGGAGGACAGTCGCGTACGGCGCTTTCTTTGGATGTTTCTCACTCTCTCAACGAGCTCAGCAGGAATCGTTTCTCCACCACTCAATACTGGTGAAGAACATACCGCATTGCTAGGTTTCACGTGGTCACCAAGTTGGACGAGCAGAGCTTCTTCGTCGTCCTCAAGCTTGCAAACCTCCTGGACCAGTTGCTTCACAGTGTCAGGAATGCCTCCGCTGCCTGTTCGACCGTCTTCGATCACCTTGCTGCCTGCGCTGTTGTCGTGTCTGTGTGACGAAAATAGCGTCATCATTGGGGAGACAGCAGCGGCGCTCCGGATCTGCGCGGATGCCGAATCATGTGGTCCACTGGGACTCTCCGGTGGTGATGACTGCTTGCCAATGGTGCAGTGAGCTCGAGGTTGAAGATGATGATGACGGCACATCGCCACCACCGAATTTCTGCGTTTGCGACTCGATGCAGACCCGGCGGAAGAGCTCACTGCGCTCGATCTCGGCGCACGACGGACGCTTGATGCGGTCTTGCTACACCATCTTCTGGATCAGAACCGCCACGTCCGGGTACTGAGCTGTGAGTACGGGAGGGACAGTGCCTTTACGCGCCGCTGTGAGCACGATGCAGCGTTCCATCTGGGTCGAGAACACACAGAAGAGCTCGCAGAACAGCACGCCCAGGCTATACACATCGGTGGACGCATCGCAGCCCTGGCCGCCAGCGATCTGCTCGGGACTGCTGTACATTGGCGTGCCCACGCCCGCCGAGCGCGTGTTGAGAGTAGCATCGTCGGATACCTCAGTTTTGTCACTACTGTCACCGCCGCCGACGCTTCGACTGTTCCTACTGCCATCAGCGTCGCCCAGGTCGTAGAAGAAATACTGCGACGGTGGGATGCGCAGAGAGCCCTCGACCGTGTTCTTCGCGAGCCCAAAGTCGCCGATCTTCACGCACGAGTCCTTTGTGAGGAAGATGTTGGCCGGCTTAATATCGCGGTGGATCAGTCCCTGGCTGTGCACGTACTTGAGACCGGCGACGATCTGCAAGAAGATGCGCAGCGCCTCGTTCGCATCAAGGGATTTGTGCTGATCCAGCCAAAACTGCAGCGAGTTGCCCTCGTAGAGCGCCATCTGGATGTACACGTCGATCTGTGTGCACACGGGTCCGACACTCGCGCTCGGTGACTCGAGCGACATGAGGCGCTTGCGGAACTGGTGCTGCTGCTTGGGCTTTGGTGGGGAAACTGAAGATGACACTGAGACTGAAGCTGAGCTGTTGCTCTCTCTTGGAACTGGTTGTGACCCTAAGGTGTTATCCCCATTGTCGCTCGCAGAGTTCCCACCTTCATCCTTTTCTTCCATGTCGAAGCCCAGGTCGCTAAAGCCCGCACTGTCGTCATCGTCAAAGCTATGCGCTGAGTGGCGCCCGTCTCTGGCAAACAGGTCACCGTCATCACCGTCATCACTTTCTTCCTCGTCCCAGTCGCTGCTGCTGCTCATCATGCTACTCCTCTTAGTAGTACTCCCAGCCGCATTCGATCTCGCCGCCTCTGAGCCTTTTCGCACTGGACTCTGTCTCGTTGCAGTCTCGCAAGTAGCACCAGTCTGACTTGTCGTCAGGTTTGCTGCTCTAAGCTTATCGACTGACACGAGCGAGCCAAAAATCCAGGTGTTGAAGTAGCGACAGACGTTCTCGTGGTCGAGCCGTGCGAGCACGAGCGCCTCCTTCATGAGCGTCTCGCGCACGTCAGCCGGGTTGAAGAACGCTTGCGGCTTGAACCAGAACTGCTCAAGCTTGACTGCGTACCAGCGGCCGTCGACCGTGGACTTGCACTTGAAGATCTTGCCGAAGCCGCCTTGACCAACGAGCTCCTTGACGCTGAAGTCGGTCTCGAACGGGTTCGAGCGGCCAAAAATGCAGCTGCCCGTGCGCTCCACTGCGCGCTCCGAGACCGCCGAGCCCTGCGAGTTGCGGAGATTGGTGTTGATGCTGGTACTACTGCTGTTGTTGTTGGGCTGCGACGGCGTTGACGAGCAGCGCGCGAGCGGGAGCATCGTGGTCATGAGGTTGTGCTCGTTGCTTCTTCGGAGGTTACTCCCTTCCGGTTTCTGCTGTTGCTGTTGCTGCTGCTGGCTCACGAACGCATTGTTCACCACTGATGCTTTGTGGGAAATTGGGAGCACGGGTGGTGACATTCTTGTGTGATAGCTCGCTCTTCAGAGACTGGGGGATGTTTCACACTCTGGCGGCGGAAATCGAAGTCTGAGAGAACAGGGAGGGGCTCGGACTTTGGGCATCGGCTTCGCCGAAAGTGGAGTTCTATTTGTACTCCCAAGTGCGCATCTTCGGATATCTAACACAAGGCGAAACGACGGCATGCGATGTGTATGTTCCGAAGGCTGTCTGAAATAGCCGGCAGCGAGCTGCGTCAGCTCAACCGCGCTATGCTTTGCTGTGGGTTTCACGGCACGCTCGGCGTTCAAAATACCCAGCCAGCTTGATTTAAAGTACTATTACGGCGCTTGGTACTTCTTCGTTGCGGTGGAGCGAGCTCTCTTGATCTTCCTTTGCACGTGGGGCTACTGATCTCTCTGAGGCCACCTATCTACCGATCCTGCCTTGGTGGTGGGTGCTGAGATCACACCTCCAAATATGGCGAAGGACGCTATGAGCGGCATCTCCAGGGCGAGGCCCACGACGATGGTGCCGACCAAGCCACCGCCTCCGCCGAGTGGGGCTGTGAAACTCGTGAAGAAAGCGACCGAGCGCCTTGAAGAGGACGCCAAGGAGATGGAGGACCGACTCGCGCAGCTGCGCCTGAGCATGCTCGAGGAGAAGAAGAAGCGCGACAAGGAGCTCCCGGTCAAACATGGGGGCAGTAGGTGGCGCAGCGCACGTGAGGACCGCGGTAGTGTGAGCAAATACGCCCAGGACGTGCAGAACAACAAGCTGAAGGTGAACAGCAGCGGGGGTAAGAAAGCTGGTGGTGATTCTGATACCAAGAGCATCACCAAGAAGAGCAAGAAGACAAAGAAGCAAAGCTCAGGCGATCCAAATGAACTGCTAGACACCATTCTGTCGGTCGCGACAGTCTCGAAATGGACCACAAACCAGGTGCTTGAGTGGCTGAGCGCCATCGGACTTGAGGAGTTCCAGCCGAGCTTCGAGTACCACCAGATCACGGGCAGGACGCTGCTGGAGCTCACGCTGAACGAGTTCACGCAGAGCGGAGTCACAAAACTCTCGGCTCGCAATATTCTATATACTGAGATCGAGAAGATCCGAGACAAGAGCTCTCCTGGAGGGGATGAGCGGCATCAATCCATCGAGATCATCGACCCAAAGCTTCATGACGTGAACCCTGAAGTCCGATCTCCTCAGCCAAAAGCTGCTGCTGGTGCTGGTAGAGTCCACTGGGCGCAGCTCAAGCCGCTTTCAGAGACGACAGTCGCACTGGGAGGCAACGGTGAGATACCCGCGAACCTCGCGGACGGCGAATTCGACGAAGACGAGAGCCATGCGTCGTTCATGAAGGCGCTTCTCGAGTGGCGGAGTAATGATAATGATGAGCAAGCTCAAGGGGACGGCGCTGGGGATAGTGGCGGCAAGGAGGAAGAGGAGCTCTGGGTGAACCCGATGCTGAGCTTCGCCAATGAAGTGGACGAAGAGAAGGAACCTGGCAGCGGAGCCCTTCTCGACGGATCCTACGACGAAGAGAAGGAAAAGGAGGCGTTCCGGAGAGCAGTAGAAGCCTGGCGGACCGGAGCCTCGGAATCTTTGACCACGAGCAGCAGCAACAAGAACATTGCTATTACTAGCGTGGAGCAAATCGAGCAGGGCTGTACAGCGGTGCAGCGGAAAAGCTGCTGGCAGTGCTACCACGTCGTGAACGTCGACTCGCTGATCGTCGACGACCGCACCAGGAAGCCCTTTTGCAGCCTCGCGTGCCAGTCTGTGTACCACCAAGAATATTCTCGTTTCTATCAAAAGCAGTGACACTATTAAATGAAAACAGCACAGTGGGAAGCAAATGTAACATTTGCTGTTGCCAGCTTGCTAACGATCGAGCGACTTGATCTCTCTGAGCCCGGCCGCCTAGTCTTTGCTGCTGTGAGCGACTTTGTCTTTCGGTTTCTTGCCTGAGCTCATGCAGAGCAGCACCGACGAGATGCGCTTGACAGTCGCGCGGTCCATGACGTCAAAGTCGGTCTCTTCGTTCTCTGTCCAATGTCAATTTCGAACAGTATTACACCCCTTTGGACAACAATTGGTCCACTCATACAAGCACAAGTGGAAAAACGAAAATTCAAAGGAGTACGTACCGTGGTCTTCGATTTTTGGCGGGGGCTCCTGGCTGATCCCAGGGACAAAGTATGGCTCTCGCTGCTTGAGCGGCACTCGAATATTGAACGGCGACGTGAAGTTCTCGGCGGTGAATGCAGTAGTCGCTTCTTTACTATTGCCGTTAGCGGGCAAACTACTTTTCATCTTGCCATGACCATCGCTGCTGTCTTCGTTGTTGTCTTCGTCATCGGAGCCTTCCAAGTCTTCACTGTCACTATGGTTCGCATCACCGCCGTTATTGCCGTCAAGTTCAGGAGTGTTGGGGTTCTCTCGAATCAGCCGCATCATCTCCTCGCACGATCCCAGTAGCGCTTTCTCGAGCGAATCCATGTCGTCGATGTTCACGGTCTCGTTGGTTACATTCTGAAGGATTTGCTGCAGCCCGATCTATCAAAGTGCGGACGAAACACAGTACCAACAAGCCAGATTAGACACGATTTACGCGCTATCTCCGTTGTAGGAAATGCGCAGCAAGCATCACCTTGATTGGTCGCACGCTCTGGTCCACAAACATGTACTGATCCACAATCATCGCGAGCGAGCGCTCGACCGCGGAGATCTCAAGCTCCTTGCTCTCCAGTCTCTGAGACGTTCGTCGTTTCGGCAGCGGATTATTTTCCATCACCACACCGCGCATCTTTGTCTGCACATATAGCATTTCATTCGTTTAGACTGAATTTCCAACAAGAACAAAACAAGCGGATTTGTATCCACACTCAGCAGTGTGCATACAATGCTCTCACGAAGCTGCGTCACGCGCTCGAGCTCCTCGCCATGCTTGACGTCCAGCTCTCTCTTCAGCTCTTCGTGGGAGATGCAGACGCGGATGATCTCCTCGGGGTCGGCGCCTTCGGTCTGTTGCCCAAAGCCGATTCGCAGGAACGCTTCACGGTACCAATCGTCATCGCAATGAAGCTCATCACTCGCGAAATCCGTAAACGCTGAGCTTTTTCGATGGCTCGGAGAGCCTACGACGCAACCATCGATTCAAAATGTGATAGTAAGTAAGTGTAGCATCGTAAGCCTTCATGTCTCCCCTCATTCATACCGTTCCGTGGAGCGTGGCGTCGGCTCGGGGTAGCACTTCCAGGGGACTTGAGCACCAACTCGCTCGTATTGAAAAGGCCAGCGACGGGTGTGTGTTGCACTGGGTGATTCTGCTTCGCCTCAATCGCCATCACCTACGAGACAACAAGCAAAATGGTCAACAAAAGAGATGGATGGGGAAAGGGCGGCACCTACTAAGGCCCAGACGTACACACACACACACATACACACCTGGTCGTTGTAGTACTTTTCAAACTTTGCTTTCTCGCGGGCCCACTTGTACCGCATCGCGACCTCACGCGTGTACTTGCGCTCGTTCGCGGCGATCTCCTCTTTCTGCTGCACGAGGCGCACTTGCACCTGGCTCACGGCCTCGGCTGCCACGATGTCCTTCTTGTGGAGCTCCTGGGTCTGGTGGCTGAGGTCTGCAAACTGAACCTTGAGCTCGTTGGTCTCCTGCGAGATGTCCAAGCGCTCCATCTGTTTGAAACAAGGCGAATTGGTTGAGTACAAGAGCTCATTCTACTTCACCACTCCCACAAAATACGTACCAACAAGCGCTTCCTGATGTGCTCGAGCACGCGCGTGCGCCTGTGAACCTGGTAGGTCTCGCTCGCGCGCTTCTCGAGCTTCGCCTCCAGCTTGTTGATGTTCGAGTACTTGGAGTACACGGGGCGCCTCGAGATGGATGCGATGGGCTGTAGTCTCCCCGGTTCTTCGACGATCGGCGCCTCGCGTCCATCTGCTGCGTCGTGATAGTAGGAAAACGCGCCCGCCCCAAAGCGGCCTCCTCGTGTTGAGAGTGCAGGCGGTTCCTCTGCTGTCTGGTTGTCGCTTGGGACCCCTGCTGTCGCTAAAGGCTGGTAGTGCAGCCCGAGCGCCTCGCTTTCCTTGACGAGATCCTGCAGCACGAGCTTTATCCGCTCGACCTCCTCGCGCTTTTTCGCGAGCGTGAACCACAGCTTGTCGCTCTCCGCGCGCTTCTGCTCCACCACTTTGCGTACCTTGTGCTCCAGGTCGCGGACCAGGTCCTCACTCGACGTGCCCACCTTGCCCTTGTTCGCTGCGGCTGTCGCTGACGGGTGCTGTCGTGAGGGCGAGTCCAGAAGCAGCGCCGCCGACTGCGGCCGCAGCACACCCTGGATCGGCGGCTTGGATGATATATTGCGCTGGTGGCCTGCGCCAGAAGCAGCTGCAGTGCTTGGTCGCAACGCCATGTTGACTAGTGAGTGAGTGGAGATTGGGCTTTCGCGCGCCAGTTCGTGTACAGCACGCGAAGCTCGTTGCTATTTTTACAAAGCCAATGGATTGCGCAGAGCTGCATCGCGCTGCTATCCATACTCGCCACGATGCGCGCGCACGTAGGCAGCGAGCGAACAGTAGACGGGGAGGTAGCGCGTGCGGAAGCAAGCGAGCAGAATGGTCAACCAACGGGCGCCATGTTCACAGTTCAGCGCATTGTGCTTGTTTGATAGATTAGAATGAGGAATGGACAAGTTGAAGCAGGCAGCACCAGATATGCCATTTTAGTCAATATTGGATTGTTGACATACCATAATGGGTATTTTTGGTTTTTAAACTGCTTCAATTTGCAGGCAAATCCATTTCAAGCTCAAAAATGGCAGGGCATGTGAAGCATGGCGATGATGGTGAAGGTGACGATGACGGCCGCGTCTTCCGTGGCTTGATGATCGGTGCGTTCTGTGCGCGTGTGTCGCTTTCATGCGGACGGACAGCGTGCCGCTGCTGCTGCTACTGTTGTTGATGTTGCTGCTCACATCACAGTATATACGCTGTCTCCCATACAAACACCCTTTGCTCACGTACTGTGGCTGCCCGATGCAAATCTACTTGACGTGATAGGACTCGCGGGCTTTCTGATCACCGCGGTGGTGGCCAAAGTATTCCTCGTGTACTACGACCGCAAGGAGAAGGAGCTCTTTGGTCACCTGGGCGCGCCCGAGCGCACGTTCGAGTCGCTCGAGGAAGAGCGCTGTCTCAACGACTAAGCAAGCGAACGAGACACCTCAGTGTTCATGGATTGCAAGCGTGCTACAGCAACAACATTGGAAGATGAGTACCATAGCGTATGGATTACTAACGTTAATTAAGTAATGGATGGTGGTGGAGATGCATATGGAGGAGACGCAACGACAAGCAGTACGATTACGACGACACGAAGACCCAGCACAAGCACCAAGAAGACCACGTACAGCCCAACGTCCTCCACAAGACACGACCCAAACGCGCTACACAGATAGCTAGGTTAAGAAAAGAGAGGACCAGTGAGTGTCCACTCACGCGCGACACTTTCCGAGATGGACGCTGGTAGTACTGTAACTGTTCGTTTGCCACGCAAAGTGACTCTCACTCATAAGCAGAAATGTTGCTCCGCATACACGATTCCGTCGACCAGCTCCTCTCCATGCGGCTGTTGTCTTCTTCGGGTAGTAGTCGCTCGCCGCCTTCACGCAATGGGGTTATACCCCGAGCTCCCGCGGCGCTGCAGGATGCAGATCACGCAGATGCCCAGCAGGAACAGCACGCCCACGACTGTGCCGATGATCGCCAGCACAGAGTACGACTTTGTCTCGCTTGTCTTCTTGTCCTTCTGATTGCCACCGCCTGTGCTAGCTCCGCCACCTTGTCCTTGTTCTTCCCCTTCTTGGCCGCTGGCGCTAGCATCTGCGTCATGAGCATTACTTGGAACGTGGTCGGGCTTGCCGGGTTTTGCAGCCACCTGCACGTGGAAATCCTGGCCAATCGGCACGTTCAGTTCACTCACCACGAGGGTCTTGGCGTTCGCAAAGTACTCGACGCGCACATCTTGTTCCCGCTTCTCGCCACCACCATTGACCGAAATCGTGGCGTGCAGCGATGAGTTGGCGCGGAAGTCCTGGGCGAGACCGTACACCTTGATCCCTTGCAAGTCGACGTGCATCTCCGGTCCGTCGTAGCCACGCATCCCAACGGAACTCTTGAAATCGAACCGGTCACTTGCATTCTGGAACGCGCCAAACTGGATGTGCGAGTAGCGCTTGTCTTCGATCGAGTCCAGCGAGTCGCCATCATCGACGAACAGCTCCCCAAGCGCGTACGGAGAGTGGTCGTCCTTGTCGTTGCGGACATTATTTTCGAGCGCCACGAGCAGTGTAAACCCGCCACGTCTCGACATGGTCGTCGTCGTCGCTGGCTGCTGCGTCGGCACAATGTACCCGCCGCGCACATGCAGCTGCATCTTGTGCAGGGGCGTCAGCAGATTGACCGTCCGCTCCGAGGCCTCCTCGTTATTGTTAGTAGCAGGTTGCGGGTCCATGACGTGCCTGCCATTCTCAGCGTCGTACCACGTCGCATTCGGAAAGTACACCAGCTTTGAGATAGCGCCTTCGTGCACCACTGGCGCGACCATCAGCGCGGCACCAAGCAGGTACTGGTGCTCGATCATCTGCGCAGCTTTGTCATCTGGGAACTCGAGTACAAGCGGTCGAACCACGGGTGTACCAGCCTCGTGCGCGTTGTAGAAGAGCGTATACATGTACGGCAAGTATCGGTAGCGACGCAACAGCGCATTGCGGATGATGTTGACAGCCTCTGCATCGAAATCCACTGGCGCTTGACCGCGAGTGTGCTTGCGCGCGTGGTTGCGCATCAACGGGAAGAACGACGCAGCTTGGTGCCAGCGCACACACAGCTCTTTGCTCGCATCTTCTTCGTACCCGCAAACGTTTGGTCCAGTAAACGGGATCCCCAACAGGTTCATCTGCAGCACGCCAGCGATCGAGAGCTGGAGGTTCTCCCACGTCGCAGCATTGTTTCCCAGCCAGTGACCAGCGAACTGACCACTCCCAGAGAATGTTGAGCGCGAGAGCAGCACACTGCGCTTCTCAAGCACACGATCGAGAGCCCGGCGCGTCGCCTTCGCAGCCGCATGGCCGTAGAGCGAGTGGAGGTTGTAGTGCAGCGAGCTGTGGTGCAGAGACGCCATCGGTAGAGTCGCAGAGTTGAGGTTCCCGTGGCCACCTCGGCTCTGCGTGTTCTGGCCTGGCGCAAACGGTTGGCGGTACGGATCGAACGGGAACGCGATGTCGCTCGAGCGAATGAACCCACCAGCTCCTTCACCTGCAGTACCTACACTCTCGAACGTGATCTCACCCTCGCGCTTCTTCGCTCTCCAATTGCTGCGGCGGAGACGGCGCTGCAACACGAAAGCTGCATGCTCTGGGCACGCGTTTGCATCGTCTGCAAACGTAAAGTCGCACGAGCTCGACGGCTCGTTCATGTCGAGCCACAGTCCATCGAACGGCACCAGGTCATCATGGAACGACGCAAGTTCATTGTACCAGAACTCGCTCGCATTCGGATGGAAGAAGTCGACGAACGCCGACCAACCTGACCACAAGTACTTCTCGGCGATCGGTTCGCCCTGTACACCTTTGATCAGCACATTCATCTCTTTCGCGCGGCGCAGGAGCTCCTCGTAGCGGTGAGAGCCAGTGGCATTTGAAGAAGAGGTGGACACACTGAGAGACGATGTGTCCTCCGGGACATCTTCAACATCATCGTGTCCATCGTCAGTGTCGTCGTCGTTGTCCTTTCCCTCATGTTCACCAGTTTCTTCTGTACTGATCGCTGGCGTGTGGATCGCGACAAAGTACTGGTTGTGGAAGCGCAGATCGTCTATCAAGTTCTTCACATCCTTGACCGGGAAGTGGGTCTCGTCGAGCGTGAACGACCTGCGGTCGTCCATGTAGTCAATGTCGTGCCAGAGCGCTTCGAGCGGCACCGCCTGGTCGCGCATGCGCGTCGCGAGCATGAGCGAATCGTCCACCGATTTGGTCCCCCATTGGCCGAGGTGGTACCCAAGTCCCCAGTACGGAGGCATCTCGGGCTTGCCCACCAAGCTCGTGTACTGCGAGACCACGTCTTTCAGTGTAGGGCCAGTGAAAACAAAGAAATCGAGCACGCCGCCAGTCGTGCGATACGTCAGCGCATCGCGCTGCGTCACCACTTCCATCGCGTTCGTCGACAGCAGGAGCACGCCGTGGGCTCGCCCAGAGTCATGCAGCTGCATGTAGAACGGGTGAACGCTGTATAGGTTGTCTCCACCTTCACGTGTGTGCGGCGTATCCGCTGGCTGGTCGCGCGCAAACATCGGGTAGTGGTCGCCCTTGTCGTCAGCATTCAGTTTCAGCGGAGCCACGCGTTCGCCCAACCCGTAGAGCACTGGAGAACTCGTTTCATTGTCGCCGCCATTGTGCTGCAGTTGGGTCGAGATCTCCAGGAACTGGTTCTCAAACACGAGACCGTTGAAGAACTGCTTGCGTTCGAGCGGCGGCGTCGAGTTGAACAGCACTTCGCCCGTATCTCGTAGCGTGACTGCAATACCAAACGGATTCTCTGTGAAGTGGACTTTGTACGCAGGTTCTTCTTTGACATTGTGAGCGTCTTTCTTGTTCACTTGGGCACCTATGTCTGGGACCTCGTAGCGAGAAAACGCGGGGTCCGTGATGCGCACACGCACGCGGTGGTTGGTTTCGCGAATCACCTGCAGCAACAGCAATGGAACGTCGTTGCCGAACGGGCCGCACGCGAACCGCTTGAGCACCAGCGTGCCTCGCCACCCATTTTCTACTTTGTCGAGCGTAAGCAGCTCGTAGCCTTCAAAAAGTGGCTGGAAGCACATCTCGCGCTCTTCATCGAAACAGCAACCCACGCCGTGGCACGTGCTCTTGTCGTTCAAAGTGTTGAAGTAGCGCGGATTGCGGCACTCGACCCGCAAGGCGCTTGGCACTAAGGTGCACAGCTCGTCTTTTGGGGCCTCGCGGACATCGAAAGCGCACGGGACGCCGCCGTTGTCGAGCAGTTTCCAGCAACAGCCCTGCGCGAGACACGCTTCTTCCGTCACGTTCGGGAAATTCGCCACCACGGGGTAGCAGTCGATGCGCTTCGCATTGGACTCTTGCTGAGAGCAGATGGGCGAAATGCTCTCAGCGGCAGTAACAGCGGCAAAGCCGAGAAGCATGACGAGCATCGCCGTCATCGGAAAACTCTTCTTGAGCATCTTGGTTGGAGAGGTTCGGCGTCGTTGAGACATCGTGGTGGTGCTGCTGCTTGTAGCAACGCGCAGTGGATTGAGTTATGACTGCTGTTGCTGCTGTTGCTGTTGCTGTTGCTGTTGCTGTTGAGCGAGCGCCATGGCTCCGCGCGCGTGGGTTGCATCTGGCGGTTGGAGTTCGTCCTATTCGTGTGTTCTTGTACTCAATCAAAACTCAAATGGAGCAGAGCAACTGTGGCAAGTCGAGCATGATGGCCATCTCTCGTCGGGGAGAGTATTGCTCTGCCTCGTTTATTTCAATGTCAGCAATAAACTCTACAAACAGTGTGGTTTTGCTAACTTTATCAAGGGAGCCGGGTTTGTTTTTATTCGTTTATGAATCAATAAACCTGTATAAATAAATAAAATCTATATTGTGCTAGAATGACTGATAATGATAAACTGTCTTAAACAGGGTTATGATCAAGTACTTAATGTATAAGGTAGAACGTCAGTGTGTGGATCTGATGTTTCACAACGATTTTTACAAGACTATTGAGCGCCAAAACTGGCAAAAGAGGAATGAGGTTGATGCCCTCAGCAAAGCGTCCCAGTCACGCATTCGCCAAACTGTCGTGTACCAACAACCCAACCATTTCTCCACAAAAACGGGAATTTCGGAAAAGCCAGGTAGCAGCTGTGTGGTCATGGACATCGAGCAGACTGTGGACGGATTACTATAGTGGCGATCAACTGTGCGTCGCGACGATGCTGATTTTATTTTTTAACCAAGTTAGCCTTTAAATTAAGGAACTCTCAGCAGGCATCAATATCGACCAGCAGGACGTACATGCATGCATGCACTCGTACGACAAGAATGCTCTAAGCGAGTACAACCCATGGACTCAAGGACACCTCAATGACACGCTGACAAATGAGTGATTTCCTGAGTTTCTTGCTTCAACTGGAGCAAGATTCTTTGTTTGGGAGCGACCTCCAAAGGACGAAGGTTATGATCAGCTGCTGTACGTGCCATATTCAAACACCACATTCCCAAAATTGGCTTTATTACGGTATCATCCATGAATAACGTGGTCAGCTTCATTTGACGTTTTGATTGTGAATGTGCTGACATCGATCAACTTGATTGATTTTTGAAGTTGTGCCAACACATCCATTTCCGTTAAGTACGATGTGGACACTCTGGGCGTGTCGTCCACGCACTTTGACGAGCAGAAGCAGCTGCCGCCACTGACGCACACAGGAAATGTAGCTTGTTCGTGTGTAACAGGAGATGGGCGTGCGTACTTTACGCTCAAGTCGCGCACTTAAAACCAAAAGTCACGACACCAATTTTGAAAATCGAACAATTACAAACCGAAAGGTTGGTTACCTTTCACCTTGAAGCTGCCCATTTTGAAAAAGTAGCTGTTGTTTGTGTGGATCAAAGCCTGAAATTGTTGCTCAAAATGGCCAGCTCAATCTCAGATGAAGTTTGAAAAAAAATGCAGGCGTGGATAGTGCAGTTGTTTACAGTAAGTGTTGGTCGTCCAAGCACTGTAAAGTCTGCTTGCTGCGCCTTCAGAAATGATGCAAAATTCCGACTGGAAGGGCTACACATTTTACAGCATGAAAGCCTTGTGAGCGGCGAATTTGAACACTTTTGAATAACATTGCCTCCTTATGAAGAATCGTTGTATCAATTCGTTCGCTGCACTCTTCTCTCCCATCGCAAAGCGGTCAGGAAGTTGTGTACGTGGGCTATTAATCTTCTCTGGCGACGAAGAGATCCCCAATCTCCAAATTTACAGCATCGATACTTGACAAGATTAGCTGCTCTGTCGAAGGAAGCTCCAGCACCAGAGTTGGTTGATCACAAGAGTGCAATGACGTGTAAGGCAAAATATGAACATCTATCTCTTCACGTGCTCCTCATTTTCACCAATTGAAAACAGCAACACGTATCAACATGCTCAAGTCCTGTCTCGGAAAACTGTCCACCTAAAATGCGCGCGAAAAGGCCTTGCTAAAGCAAATGACGGTCTTTTTTGAAAATGCTGCCATCGCCCTTTTTATGCGTTGAGAGGGTGCAATCGGGTCTCCCAACTCAAGTCGAGTTCCAGCTGTTGACCGCGAGTGGTCTGCGGTCCGTCCTGCTGATCCCTCGGTTTCAGTTCAGTTTAGTATCCATTAGTGAGTGAAACTGTCATTGCAAACTATTGAAAAAGCACCGCACCCTCTCTAAAGCGATCATTTCCGATTGCAAATCCGCCACTCTAGAGCAAAACTTGCAAAAAACTTGGTCGACACGCTCAGCCGAGCTGAAGTGGGCACTCAATGCACTCCTTTGGGAGAGTGGCACTTTTGCAGCAGACACACAATCAAAGTCGCATTCCCATCTCCCTTTTCTACGAGCTTGGCCGCGTTCTGTGCGCGAGTCGGTATGTACACCGCGGATGAGTTCCTTTGTTCCCCCGAAAGATTACGAAAACCAAACCGTTCTCGTAGGCAGCGTGTGTGTGTGATTTCTCTTTTCTTTTTCCAGCTTGTAAAGTGTGGAGTGTCAAATCTCAAAGGAGCATTTGCCATAAGACAGCAAACGGTTTTCTCCACACATCCGCTCTTTGGCTCGTGAAAGGATCTCCGCGATGTGAAAAGGGTCCACTCTGAGTGATCTGTCTGCCGTGCGAGCCCTTTAGCCCATGCCAGATTTAAACGCTCGAAAGAGGAGGCGATCGACTGAGATCGCGTAGCATTTGTCAAAATGCACAACACCGCTTGCCACCAGTCAACCTTTTGTGCTCGTGAGATCACGGGCGCTCGGAGTTATCAAAATTGCCATGCGGTTTTTTAGGTTGATTCAGTATGTGAAGTCGCAAACGTTTTACTTTGTCTAAACTGCCGCACAAATCCCAAAACTTGCGTCAAAATACACGCATCCATGCTGTTTGCCACATGATGAGGCGCAAAGAAAGCCCTGCTGTCTCGCAAAGTTTCCAAAAACTATTACAAAAAACACAAACATGTGAATGTTTGTGCCTCCGTTTGACTCGGTCTGAGTATGCATTCAAAATATCGGCACAATGAACGAAGTCCTCTTCAACGTCTTGTTTCTGTCCAGCGGCTCTTCTTTGTGCTTCTCAGATCCTGGCTCTTCTCTTCGCCTTTGGTTGGGTCTTTTGATGTGTAGAGCCGAGCCAGCTGAAAGCGAAAGACGCGGATGGACCGATACAAAACAACAGCAAAATGAACACAAAAGGTTGTGTATGAAGCGGATGGCAGCCAAAGTCCAAAGTGCGGGGCTCAAAGGCAGGAGGAGCGAGAGGGAGCAGCCGCACTCCAGCAATCAAAATCTGGGGTCTGTCTTTTTGAAGACTCCGCCCAGACAAAAACATAAAAACAAAAGCCTGACTGTGTGTCAGTCACGAGTCTGATAGAGAGTGAGAGAGAAAGAGACTGGAGAGAGAGGGAGGGAGACGGGAGGGGAGAGGAGGGGAGTGGGCTCTTTAGCCGACCGCTTCACTTCGCAACTTCCATTCTACAGTATCCATCCAGCCTCCGATGCTGACACAGACGAGCGAGAGCGGGGCGGACAGCGGGCGGAGCTTCCCCATGAGCACCAGCAGCTTCCATCCTCCACGCGGCATGAGCGCGCCACCACCGCCCACCACCTGGCAGCAGCAGCAGCACCACCAGCATGTCGACATGGGTGGCAGCGGCGGCTCCGCGTGGACCGACGTGATCCACACGAGCCGCAGCAGCGACGACGCCGCGTCTGTCGACGGCAACGGCAAGAAAGCCAAGAAAGCCAAGAAGGACGTGTTCATCTGCGCCGAAGTGCACTGCGGCAAGCAGTTCCCGCGCTCGTTCGCGCTGCGGCGCCACATGCGCATCCACACGGGCAACAAGCCGTACGCGTGCGACTTTGAAGGCTGCTCGCAGCGCTTCAACACGTCCGGCAACCTGAGCCGCCACAAGCGCATCCACAGCGGCGAGCGTCCCTACCCGTGCATCTTCGCGACCTGCGGCAAGCGCTTCAACACCAGCACCAAGCTCAAGCGCCACATGCGCATCCACTTCCCCGAGGGACAGAACCTCTTCCGCTGCATCGGCGTCAATTGCTCGTGGAGCTGCGACAACTACAAGGAGTTTGCGCAGCACCAGAAGCTGCACCACAACATCATTGTCGGCGCCGCGCAGTCGAGTCAGCACCCCAGCAACCTGCAAGCGGCAGCAGCATCAGCAGCGATAGCAGCGTCGATGGCGTCGTCGCATCAGCAGGAGAACGACGCGTCGCTGCGCAACAGCGGAGCAGCATCGGCAGCAGTGCACCACGGCAGCATCAAGAGCGACCCCGACTACTTTTTGAACGACCACCAGAGTCGTCACGAGTACGAGAACATGGCACCGCACCACGCGCAGTCGCACTATCCGCCCGCCAGCAGCAGCAGCTTCCTCTACGGCGCCAAGCAGTCGGCACCGCCACCGTCGTCGGTCGGTCCGCCACGCAAGATCATGGGCCAGTTCCTTGGAGGCGGTGCCAGTGACTTGGGCTTGCCGATGCTCCAGAAAGACCAGAAGAAAGTGCAGGAGATCGACCACGTGTATTCAGATTCGCGACGAGGCAGCAGCAGTGGCAAGTCGGCGATCGCGGGCCACTCGGCGTTCCCACTTGGCGAGCACAGCTCAGGTCCGCAGTACCACCACTCCCGATCGAGCAGCTACGAGGCCAATACGTTCTCCCTTAGTTCTGAGAGCAACTACGCGCGCGGCGGGGGCTCGGCTTCTTCGTACGGCAACCACTACGCGCACATGCGCTCGGGCAACTCTTCTGACGGCAACGAGGACTACGACCACCACCAGTCCTCGCACCACCAACAGCAGCAGTCACACCACCAACAGCAACAGTCGCACCACCACCAGCAGCAACAGCATCACCATAGCAGCAGTGGCAGCAACAGCGGCCACCATCACCACCCTCCAACGCACCACGTGCTGCGTCCCCCTCCTCAGAACGAAGAGAACATGAAGTTTGGCGGCTTCTCGGTGCCGCCGCCAATGAACCCCGCCGCGCCCGAGTTCACCGGTGAAGAGCTGAGCGTAGTCCTGGAGCTGATGAAGGACTCTTACTGCTAAGAAACAGGCAAGCAAGAGAGAACCACTTCGCTGTTGATATAAAGCGACCAAGATAACAACAACAAACCAAGAAGATTGGTGCAAGAAGCAAGAAGAAGATGATGAAGAAGAAGATGGGAGAAAGCGAGCAGGGTGAGTAGTTTTTTGAGTGGATGTGACTGTGGTGTGCGTAGGTTGTAAGTAGAAGAAAGAGAATCCAAGAGCAGGACGACAGGGAAGGAGGAGAAGGAAGAGCGCGTGTGTCAAGGCTGATCGAGAGAGAAGAAGACGACGATGAAGAAGAAAAGAGCAAGAGCAGCGCGCGCGCGTGAGAAGTAGGTGGTGTGAATGGGATCCTGTCTGTCATATTTTTTTAACGCCCTTATTTATAAGAAAAATATTGCGCAAGAAAAAGAAACAAAGAAAAAGATTTGACAAAGAGAAAGAAAGCGACGCGACGCCTACGAAGAAGCGGTGAGTTCGTGTTGCTCTCTGTTCGCTTGTGTCAATGTGAACGTGTCGATTCAGGTCAGGTCCAGGGTCAAAAGCAATCAATCAATCCATCATCATCATCCCCACGGTCAACTGTCTGATCAAGTCAAGACGCTCACTCTCATAGCGCCCAACTGTCACGTCGCCAAGCCCCTGAAGAGGTTGATTTCCAGCCTCACGACCAGCTTAAATGTCCCGATCAGACCGGAACTCTCCGAGCGAGCGAGAGAGGAGGAGAACGTTCAAGCCAACGACGGGGTCTTCGGTCGCTGAAGCGTTCATTCAGCTGGTATCTCGCGCGGCGGCTTTCGGAATGGGCTTTGATAGTGACGGTATCGAGACGCAGCGCGACGTGGAGATTGTGCAAGACATTTCGCTGCGACCCACGACGGCGACAGATGAAGCTGAACCTGAAGGTGCAGCAATGGAAGCCTCTCCGCTGCCTCGTTCTTCTTCATTCTTTTCTCCAGCGGTCGAATCTGGTGGCGAGAAGGACACGGGCCAAGCGATGAATGAAGATACAGCAGAACCAGAGCAGCAAGAGGAAGTGGGCATCGAAGACGAGCAAGTGGAGTCGTCACAAGATGAAGAGCTACAGGAACAAGAAACCATTCGCCAAGACACTGTGATGGTGTCGGTGATAATTGAAGAAGAGGAGACCATCGTGAAAGAGATTATCAAACGAGCGCCTTCATCTTCATCGTCATCATCTTCTCCTGCTTCGCCAGCCGACTACTCGTTTGAGGTGAGCCCTCCGCGAGGCGAGATGCTTGGTGAAGACGACGACACAGTGGACACTGAAATATCTGAAGAGGTTGTCCAAGACATGAGCTCATGCGAGGAGATCCAAGAGCCGATGATTCGCAGAGATACCAGACGCGGAAACCAGGTTGATGACGAAGAAGAAAAAGAGGAAGCAGCAGAGCGTGAACATGAGCCAGACCTGAAAGAAGCAGCGGATGATGAGCAACTACGCGGCTCGGACACACTGAAAGAGTTTTGCGAGCGTTGCAGGCAAGAGTTAGCGGAGCAGGAAATAAGGTATCACGAGAACGAGTGCAAGATGCATCAGCTGGAGAAAGTCCAAGAAAATGAAGGTGGCAATGGCGGGAATGATGACGAACTTGCAGTCTCGGCAGATCAGGATGATAATGATAACGCTGATGCAGCTGCGCAGGATGTGGCGGTGTCCACCGTACCAGAAGAAGCAGAGAGCAGACATCAAGATGAAGAAGACGAACCGAAGAATGCACCACCACGTGCAGATGACGAGCGACCTAGCGACGCCGAAGGAGGACGCGCGCAAGTGCAAGAGGATGGTTTTCGCCTGTTCTTTGACCCTTCGTCGAGCTCGGACAAGCCCACGAAAGCGGAGTGTCTTGATTGCGGGAGAGTGCTCGTGTACCGGAAGA
Source organism: Globisporangium paroecandrum (assembly GCA_023333955.1). NCBI lineage: Eukaryota > Oomycota > Peronosporomycetes > Pythiales > Pythiaceae > Globisporangium > Globisporangium paroecandrum. Next base: position 19,501 of record JAASFU010000024.1, read on the forward strand.
GCTCGATGAACCGCCACGCAAAGAGCTGCCCGAATCGTGCTGGTACAATTGATCAAGACGAAATAATGGAAGCCACACCGCCACCTGCACCGAAGCTCAAGACCGTGAAGCGCAAGTTGATCTCGATCGAAGATGCACTAACAACTACAGATGCATCGCCATCAAGAGCTAACGAAGAGCCTGACAAAGCGCCGTCACCGCAGTCTCTACCAGCAGCAGCACTGCAGACTCCACGAAGATCGAAACGAATCAGACGCGACCCGACCCACTCACCGATGATAAAGCCGATACAAGAGACTCAAACTGCCAAAGAATCTGCTCGAGTGAGTCCTCTTCCTCCACCAGTATCGCCGTCACCAGCATCACCTCCACGAAAATCGAAGAAAGCTGTAGCGCCGCGAAAGTTTGAGAGCCCCCGTGCGGACAAGATCAATGCCAGCGCAACCAGTTCTGCAGTGACGATGCAGCGTCTTTATGAAGCTGCGGGTATGTTGGATACTGGCAAAGTGCCCATTTTCAGCAGCAAAAGCGTTAACGAAGTACGGAATTTGGACCACAAAACAATGCGATTGTGGCTCTTTGGGACGCCTGAGAACGCTGACAAGATGAAGGAGCACTACCACGACTCTGCACAATGGATCCACTCGCCCTGCTCGCGTTTCCAGCAGCTGGTACATGAGATGCTTTTCGGCTTGGATGTTGTGGGACTGTTGGATCATTTGGCACCAAGCGCTACAGTCACTTTGCTCGTTGCCTCGAAGAATTCTGCGAGCTCGCACCGGATGGGAACTGCGACGATTGTGTCGAGACAAGAGGCGCAAGTAATGTACGATCTCGGGCTTTCGATTTCATTTCCAGCGCCAGAGTCTGTCGGTGAGTTGATTGTGCATCCGCTCGCTCATGATCTCAAAGCGAGCCCGCTCGTTGACCCGCGGATGCATCAAGCCCGAATGTTCTGCTGTCACGCGGGCTTCATTTTCAACTGGCGATTCCTTCGAAGCGACTGCTTCGTCATCCAGTTGATAGGGAACACACTGTGGAAAACGAAGAGAGGGTCAGTGCGGTTCCCTGCTCGCGACTACCATCCGCAGTCGTCGACCCGAGAAGAAGTCGAATCACATTTAAAAGCTTACATCACGGGCGTCCATCGCAAGAAGACTTCTACGCTACTGCCGCCTGTGGACGACTATCACATGGAGGCCGATCAGGATGACGATGAAAGCGAGATTTGTGAAGTGATGCTCGAGCCTGGTTCAGTGGTGTACATGCCCGCCGGAACATGGTTTGAAGCGGAAGTTGCTGAAGATGCGGCTCTCCTTGAGGTTCACATTGCAAGCGTTAGCCCAGAAGAGGTTGTGTGTGGCGCGGTGAAGCAGCTTGTTCGGGCGGACGAGCAGTGGCGTGAACCCATTTCAGGGGAGGTACACGACATCAAGGCATCGCGAAAGCGACTCGGGTGGTTGTTGAAGGACTTGGGTACAAAGATCTCGTCGCTGAGCCCGTACAACCTGCTTCCAGAGGCGCTGCTCAGCGCTGGCGATGATCCACTGACTTCTCAGAAGACAACAGCAGATGCTGAGAAATGCGTCGACATTGATATCCGTCGGCACGCGTTCAAAGGTGGCAAACACATTAAGGTTTTCAAGCAGTCTGGCTTCCGAGAGAACCCGCTGGCCGTGTTGATGGCGATGCACGAGATTCCGGATTTCAGGTCATTTGAGCATCATGGGAATACAACTGGAGGTGGCAGTGCGGCAACGAAGAGCAGCAATAGCCTGAAGAAGAAAGCGCCAAAGAAGAAGCCGAAGCGGACAGTTCCGGTAGCAGCGCGCGCACTCAAGCAGAGTGATGCAGCAGATGAACATGCGTATGTTGTTCACGTGCAGTTTGGAAGCTCGGAGTTCCGCTCAAAGCTCCGCGTGCAGTTCCAGTGCGATGCATTCCAGGCTGCGATCGTCGAGTGGATTCGCGAGAGAGCAGGCACGCGGTTCCATCTGTCGGAGGCAGTGAAATTTGCACACCACCAACCAGGTAAACCGCACGACGAGGAGGATGCGACGAAGTACATGCTGCGGTTCTTGAGCGCGATTGGCTTTCTCTCGCCTGTGAAGATGCCGCCCGAGTAAAGTTGTTTGCGTGGATGATGCAGGAGTAGCTAGGTGCACATTGATGGTTTGCCGTGTTTGTTTGTTGTTTATCTATCGCTAAGCGAATTTGAGCGAGCTGCTTTGTGGGTTCGTATCACTTACCTTGCACAGTGTTGTTGGGCTTCTTGTTCTTCATCACGAAAATGTAGTCTTTCGTTTGAATCTGTGGAGGGAACGTGGTGAACTGGACCTTTTCGAACGTCGCGAACGCCTTGAGGAGTTCAAAGTGGGCGGCGAGCGTCTCGGGCTCCTGTGCTGTGAGCAGGAAGTCAAACTTGCTCAGCTCTTGCAGCGACGTCGTGGCTTCGTCTTTCGAGTAGCTGCTCGTCGCGCAAACAAACACACAAACACACAGACTTGCCATCATTCATACTGCTCGCAACTCACAGACCCATAGGCAGTCATCATGGGTACAAAATGGTTGGTCTGCAGGGACTTGTACCTCCACGTCGAGAACTCTTCGCCAAAGCGCGAGACGCCCGTCATCGCAGAGGGGACGTCGATGTGCACAGTCTTCGCCAAGTGGCTCTCATTCTGCGCATACCTATGCAGGAACGCGAATGCTTCACCTCCAGGGTAGTTGACGTACGACGCCGAGAAGAAGAACAAGGCACCGAGCACTGTCGCCAGCAAGCAGCCGATCGCGCCAAGCTGCGGGAGCTTTGTCTACATGCATGAGAGAGCAATGAACAAGAACCATAAAAAGTTTAGACCATCTCCATCGCAAAAAGGCTATTTGCTTGAGAGTTCAGAGACTGATGATAAGCCATACCTTCTCGTGAGCGCGGTACAGCTTTGCAAAGCCCTGCGCAGATAGAAGGCAACCAATCGTGTTTGAGATGCAGTCAAATATTCATATCATGATAGGCAGATGCGGTCTACGAGAGAATAGCCACATTTCTATTAAGCCACGCACCACTGCCGCCGCCATGTTGAGGATCGGAATCGCGTTGAAGATGAAGCGCAGCTCCTTGTGCGGCAGGATAGAAAAGAGCGCGAGGTACGCGACGATCGGCCACACGAACTTCCAGACACTAGTGTCGAGAATGGGGGCAGCTTTGAATGCCGCGCGTAGCTCTCTCCACGAAGAGCTCCTCACGATAGCAGGAAGCAGTGAACTACGTGCAATACACAGCACGCTCAATGAGTTGAGCCAGCTTCATGTAACAGAGGTGTTGAGATGTTCTTCATTCTTACCTGACTCCGAATGGGATCAGCAGCGCAGTGGCGAGCAGCGCGCGGGGCAGCGCCGAGTAAAAGTACCAGAGCGGCGGGAGCACGCCCCACTCGTGGCTCTTGTTCTGCACCGTGTTGAACCAGAGCACTTCGCCCTCAGGCCAGAGCCAGCGCTGCCTGTTCATTCACATCGATCGATACACACACAAACAGGTGAGTCTCCGTTGGAATGACACATGAACCGCAGAGTCGCAGATTCCATCTCGTACCAAAAGTAGGAATCGATAAGAATTGTCAGCACTAGCGATCCGACTGTCGCCGTGATCCCCCAGCCGATGATTCGAAAGAAAGCCGACGGCTTTGCGATCAGCATCGAGAGCAGGATCGGCGCAAAGAGCACCGCCGTGTCTCCGCGGAAGACGATGATCGTGAACGTGAACAGGTAGATCGCGGGTTTCCATTGGTCCTGATATAGCACATAATAGGTCTCCAAGGTCAACATGGAAGCTACGTAATAAACAACAGAGAGTAAGCAGCACAAACAACCTTGAGCCAGAACGCGTAGGCGCAGAGCACCAGTACGAGCGCGTAGATGTTTGGGAGCGTGCGGCCAAAGTAGAACATCAAATGGAACTGGCACGCGCAGATGAGCAAGAAGAAGCGCGCCGCGTCCTATACAAAAATTAATCATAGCGGCAAGCCAGAGAGGTCAATACACTGCATTCATTATCCATACATAACCTGGGGATATGGACGCTTGCTTACGTACACGTCCAAACTTGGTCGCGATGTTCTTGCTGAAGACCGCGAGCGCCGCAGTGCTACACATGGCAAGCACCCAGCGCACAATCAGCTGCAGCGCGACCTTTCGCACACCAAGAAGGCTCTGTGCGACCCACACAAATGGGCTCGCGAGCGCGGACACGACCAGCGCGCCGATGAATGTGCGCGGCACGACGCCCGGGAACTCCACGTGGTCGTACTGGTCGACGCGCCGCAGCCCGAGCAGCAAGAGGTCGTGCGACGCCTGTAGATTGAAGCTCTCCTCCACTTTCGTGTACGGACAGAGCGCGACATGCGCGGTTGCGACCAGCGCCACGAGCAGCAGCTCCCGCGAAGCCACGCCAGAGCCCAGCATGACGACAAGTGTGATGATGATGACGATGTCAAACGTGGAAAAGCCAGCAGCTCAGCTCAGCTCGAGCTAGAGGTGGTTATTGGAGCACTTCGATTGGTGGAAAATATTGTTTACCTGCTTTTAATTGGTTTTAAATGGACAACATATATCTGTGGTTGGCTGAAAAATGCGGCGTCTGAGTCTTGCTACTTCAGTATCAATTCGATACGAATGCCCGATCCAACTTTCTCTCACACACACAATTGGAAAAGGACGACGGCCGAGGTGACGATGATGGCGACCGAGCCGCCGAGCCTGCTGCCGCACGTGGACGAGCTGCTCATGGAGTACCTGCTCTTCCGCGGCTTCACCAAGGCACGTATGATGCGAGCCCGTGTGTCTCTGTGTTTCTATGTGTGCCGCAGTGTGCCTGTGTATCTAACCGCCGGTGTCTTTTACTACCCATACCTTTTCGCAGAGCTTCCAAGTGTTCAGCGCCGAGCGCAAGCGCGACCGCGCCAAGGGCTTTGACGTCGAGCAGATCATCGCGCAGCTGCTGGGGCACGTACAGAAGTAAGCGGCTACTGTACATGTTTCTATGCACTGTGTGGCTGTGCTGACGCGCCGTTGTGTTTGTTAAACGTAGTTATCAGGTTGAAGCAATCCTCGAGACGTGGAAGTTCCTCACCGCGCGCTTCTTCAACCATTTGGATGCATCCTACGCAGCGGTACGTGCTGTTAACAGAAGCTGTTGATAGACACACGGGTTCTATGTGCTGATTCCGTATTGCTTGTGTTGGTACAGACGATTCAGTCGCTCGAGCTGTCGCTGCTGCGACTCTACGTCGTGAACGCGATCAAGACGGGCCACCGCGAGAAAGCGCTCGAGTTCTTCAAGAGCTTTATATCCCCTTTGACTATGTATTTGTATGTTGCATGACTGCATTTGCTCTGAAGCATTGCCATTTGTATCGAAATGTCCACCTTAACCTCTCGCTTTACGCCAACAAGCTGAACGCGACGATCCCAGCGAACGACACCGAGATCGGCGACTCGTGGTGTCGCTGGTTCATTCTCCCGTACATCCAGAACCCCGAGAGCGATGCGTACTTCCAGGTGAGTCATCATGTACCATTTCTAATTGGTTATTTTATGGAAAGTCGTAGTTTCACAATCTTGTTTTGCTCATGCTTTATGAATGAAACTACCTACTACTATTCTGTAGGTGTTCTTCTCGAAAGAATGGCTCGAGGCCTTCTTGACGTCATTCCGCAACTTTCTAACCATGATCTTCCGCAGCATGTCGCTGCCCAAGCTGCTCGCGTTCCAGCTCACGCGCCTCGAGGAACCATCGCTCAAGATGCGCCTCAAAGTGAGTCAGTCCGAGTGCAATCGCCTGAGGTACGTTCTTCTTTCGATTGCGACGGTTAACAATTGGCGACCCTGGTCACGGAAGTTACTGAGCCTGCAAACATCTAATGCACAGGCTGTATAACGTGGAAGCGAACGCCAAGATCAAGAAATTGGAGGACGCCGGACGTCAGCTGCATTCGATCCTGCGGCGCATGGTGCAGCACAATTACCTCGAGCACTTCGCGCATAGCGGAAAGGCAACTTCAGGAGAAATTAACACAGGCGCAAGCACAGCGAGGAGCCAGAAACCAAATGGCATTGGCAGGAAAAAGTCGAGCACGGTTGGGTTCTCTAAGCAGCAGATCCAGGAGCTGGGTGAGCTCTTTGGGATCCGCCATCTCAACAGCAGTGGGAACGAGCAAGTGCCACAATCCTCCTCGCCACAGACAGCGGCAGCTGATGATGAAGTGAAGCGAAATCAAAGTTTCTCGCCAGTGTCTTTGTCTCCAAGCCACAGTGATCTTGACAACGGGGACGAAGAGGAAGAAGAAAAGGATGAGCACAAGGCGTCCACATTGAAGCTCTCTCTTGTGCAGCAAATCGACTCTTCGAACACTCTGGCGTCGGCATCAAGTGCGCTGAAGAAGACAAATCCGGTCGCCAGTATTTGTCGGATCTCATTGAATGGTGGTTTCGTGGCGACATCAGCAATGGGAGGCAAAGTGATCACAATTTGGTCCACAGCGAAAAGCGCAGATGGGGCTCCAGTGTCTACGATCCGACTGTTGTCCGCGCTAACGACGATTTCCTGGATCGCTGCTGGACAGCAAGATCAGGTGCGTCTGATTCTGTGGATGGTGCAGATTTTCATCTATTATTCACCTTTTCCCATCCGGTGGAGAGAGAATCTGCGTGTGGGGCTGACGAATTTACTTTTTCTCTGCGCTAGCTACTCTTGTTTGGTCTGGTAGACGGCACGTTGAACCTCTGGAGCATGACGGCGCAAAAGCTCGTATCGCGACTGAAGTGCGAGACAGGCGTGGCCCCGGGGCTGCTCGCGACAGCTACACAGACACCAGTAGCACTTTTCGCTCTCTTCGAAAGTTCACCGACGGCAAAACCGAAAGAAAGCTCGCCACACGCGGGTGCAGGCAATGAGGGTGGTGCTGGTCTATCCGTTCAGATTCTGAGCGTCGGCGTGTCGTCTTCTTCACGAGAGCTTGTGCGGCGTACGCTATGGCGATGCGCTGACGACGAGCAGATTACGTGCCTTACATGCAATGCCACAGCCCAAATGTTTGCGACGGGCTCGATACGCGGCTTCATCCAGATTTACAACGCGAAGCTGCGTCAACCTATTTACAAGTGGGTAGCATCTCCCGAGAGTGTAGCTGTTCAAGCGCTCGCACTTTCGTCGGACGGGAAGACGGTACTGAGCCTCTGCTCACCCTCAGCATCTCCACGGACAGGATCGGTAACGGAGTGGGGTACTTCCGAAGAGACCTCTGAAGCAAGCTCTGCCGCCGACCTCACGAGCAACGACAGCAGCGACGAGGGCTTCGGCGACGAAGACCTGAAGCATCAATATCCTAGGCAGCGGAGCTTGATGGTGGCTCCGCGGATTCGCTGCACGTACTTCCTGAGTGACGATGATATCAACAGCGGCAGTCGAGACGAGTCGACTCGGTACAGAATCCACTTTTGCAGTTCTGGTCGCCAATTCATTGTTGTCAAGCACCTAGATGCAACGCTGCTCAGTGTCCAACTATTCAAGGTACGCACGCATGCGTCGTCTCTCGATTATTTTGCCAGCGCCTCTGTGGCTACTGGCAATTACCTGCTAATTCGGTGTTGTGTGTGCCCCAATAGCGAGGAGTGCCGCAGTCCCAGCAGCTCCAGCTGCAAGCACACGAAAAGCTCTTGGACGTAGACTTTGATTGGAGGGATTTGAAGAATTCTCATCCGATCTGCTGCACCTCCAGCAAAGATGGACTCCTGTCCTTGTGGAAAATGGGAAAAGCCTAGAAGAAAAATTCCTGCAGCGGAGGAGAAGAGACTTCCAACTTTCCGACATCTCTTCGCTTGCATTGATAGAATACATTTCACTCAAGAACTGACACAAGGTCCATCATCATCATCATCAGGCACTTGGGTGATCAAGGTATCAGCATCAGTATCACATTCTCGTTCACACCTTCAACATTACTCTTGCACTTTTGGAACTGGCACGCTGTCGACGAACTTGCGCAGTCGGTCGCTCATGAAGAACTGGCCACTTTCTTTGTTCATCTCCTTGTCTTGGCAGAAGCAGAGTAGGATCGTGTCGATCACCATCTCATAGACGCCCAGGAAGGTCGACGCCACGAACCACGCGAGCAGCAGCGTGAGCAGGATCGGCGCCAAAGGAGACGAGATCTCGTGCGCACCGCCGATGCCAAAGTCCTCGGGCTTGGCCTCGATGTACGAGAACATGATGATCGTGCACGCCATAGCGATCGCGATCTTGCCGGCGCCCAGCAGCAGGAACGTGACCATGGACACCGTCGCGACTTGACCCATGTTGGTGAAGAGCATCTTGAACGCGTCCTTCGCAGACGAGCAAAAGTCCTTGCCGTTCATCGCAATCATGATGTAGGCGTTCTTGGACAAGAACCTGAGGCACTTCTCGAGGCACCACATGCAGCACTGGACGACCTTCATCGCGACTTTGACGACCATATTCGACTTCTGGATGCCCTGCGTCTGGTGGTCGATGTAGAGCAGGATTGCGCGGATGAACTGCACGATTGCGATGATCAACGAGCCGTACGCTAGCGACCCGAAGTGGTACCGGAAGCAATTCTTAAACGAGTACAAGATGGGGAACCTGCCCATTTCTTCCACGCTCTTCTCGCGGCTCCAGTAGTACCGGCAGATCGCGCCTGCGATCGTGCACATGCTGATGGCGTTGATGAGCTGGTTCGTCCACAAGAATCCAAAGAAATGGTACGCGAAGAGGATGCGCATTGCGTCGTTCGCGTTCACTTTGTTCAGCACGGTGTCGGCGCTTGAAGACACGGCGGTATCGCCGAGTTTGTCTAGTGTAATGTCTGCGGAGCTGTAGATGTACGCTGCGATCACCGCCGAGTAGATGAAGAGCACGAGGATCATGAGGAACGGCCAGATGGGGAAGAAGATCAGTAGAGGGAGTCTCTGGATCGCGTGCGACGCCTCTTTGATGATGCCGACGGTGATACGGATCTTCTTCTGGAAGAAACACACGAGCAGGAACGCGATGCCCGACAGCGCGTAGAAAACGTATGCGGCGGCTGCGTACGCTTTCTTCTTGTCCTCGCTCACTCGCAAGTTCTCTGGGACCGCGAGGCCATTCTGAGATGCTGACACAACCCCAGCGTCCTCTAACGAAGACGAGAGCTTGGTGATGTCGGTGCTACTGATGATCCCCGCTTTCGCGCTCAGCATCAGCGCAAAGATCAGCAACAGTAGCACGAACGCCCACAGAGTTATCCACACGAAACACCCGGCGCAGTATTTCATCAGTAGCAAAAACATAAACCCAAGCGCTAACGCGATCACACCGCCACAGACGAGGATCATCGTCCACGTGTTGCTGATGTCGCCGATGCAGCGCCCAATCACGGACGCAACTGTCTGCAGCTTGTCGTAGATCGGGTTCTCCTGCGCGGGGCCCGTGGCGTCCGAGACCGTGTGCACCTTTTTTACTTGGCACTTGGCGTTCGGCGTCTTCACACCGCTGGCAGAGACATCGTAGTACTCAGGTGAGTCTGTGGGGAATACGCACGTCTCCACCGCTGTCGAAGTTGACTCGGTGGTCTGAATGCATCGGTAGAACACTTTCTTGCTCGCCAAAGCGACAAACCAGCAGCCTCGCGTTCCGAAAAGCTTCATCGCCTCTGCCTTGCGTGCGTCTTCACGGTCAGCATCGGTTGTCAAGGATGAGTCTTGCTGAATCTTGGCTTCGAGCTCATAGTTGCAGAAGTATGAGTTCTGAGTCGGGCATGTTTCGACACAGACACCGTAGAACGTGAAGTCCATGGGCGACGACAGGGACGAATTCATCGACTACTCGAGCAGATCTTCGCTCATTCGCGGGTAGAACGTCAGTGGCTTGCTCTCCATATCTCCAGTGCCTCACGTCGTGCCGTTGTAGTCCGAGCCGTAAAGCAACCGTTTGGGCTGGCCATTGATGAGTCCGACGATCGCAACGACGGTCATGCCGATCCAGAACACCAGGAAGAGCAAACAGCAGAAGCAGTCGCGGCATTTGCGTGTCGATGCCGGAGCTACACCGGCTTTCGATGAAGCGTACGTTTCGTCGCCACCCGCAATGTTGACAGCTTTCTTGGAGCAACAGCCCATAGCACCGCGTCGTCTCTAACGAGCTCCGGAGTGTCAAAATGGCGTGTCTTGAGCAGACTTGGAATCGAAGAATGAGCAAAGATGATGTGAAGCGTTGGCAGGTGTCGTGTGGGCAGCAGCGGTGGTGCGTAACAGTTGACGCGACTGTTTCGTACATTATGAGCCAGTGCGATCGTTTCAGTTGTGCTTTGCGGTCGCTCACTCGTCGCTCACTCGTCGCTCTGAGTTGCGCTTGGCGAGCCGCAATTGTTATCGTGCCAGGAGCCAATTCGCTCTTGAGGAAAGTTTCCTCAAATCATTTAGCTCCAAACAATTCAGAACAAGAGGGCTCTAAAATACTAGCGCGAGATGTGAAGCTCATCCCCCATCGCTGGGATATGCACGCCATCCAGGCGCTCGGGAACCGCGACCACGAGCTTTTAGCGCGCATTTTCACCGAGCTGCAGATCGCAGAAGGAGGGGTCAACTCCAGAGTGAAGATCTTTGGTTTTGGCGCGGCGGCCCAATTCCACTCGTATGGTGCGTTCCTTTTTCTTTCAGTGGAATTCTGGGCTTCACTCCTGTCTTGAGCTCATACTCACCGCTGAATTTTATTGTTGCAGGATTCTTTGATAAACGCAGTTCACCGCCAGGATGCTCGACCGCATCACTGGACTACGTGGTTGAGGATGACACGCTTCTTTTGATCTCTTTGCGCAATTGTGACCCGCTGTCTGCGAAAGTGCTGGTCGAAGCTGGAGCTTCGTTGACAGACGCCAACATTGTCGGCGAGGTGCCAATTCAGCAACTCTTCAACGCCTATGCGACGATCAAACTCGTTGAGAAGGAGCGATTGCAGTCCACAGATCCATCTGCTTCATCGCACGACGTCACGCGAGCAGAAGGCAACAAGATTCTCAACCAGCAGCTAGACTTCCAAGCTCTTTTCGTTCTCACACAGAAGCAGATCGACAGCTTTTACGATACGCTGAAAGCCAAAATCCGTCTTGAGCTGGAGCAAATCTACGAGAAGTACGCCCCGGAGCGCATCGCGAAGCTGCAAAAGCAGCTCGATGACTTTGAGTTCAATGAGCAACTGCTGCTCGAGAGTGTCCGCCGAAAGTACCTCTCGTCTTCTTAGTCACGAGGAGGCAGTTGGCTTTGGACTCCTTGAATCATAAGCTGGTCACGGCTTGTTTGCTGGGATTCCAGTTGCTGAACCAGAGCCTTGACTTGATTTGCTGAATACGTGACTTGCTTCTTGATGCAGACTGGTGTCGCTCCAATCGTCACTGCCTCCACTGTGAGCGTCGATGTTTCCGTCGAAAACGAGATTTGCACGAGATAAAAAATGTTCTTCACGCAGACCCCAAGTCTCCTTTTGCCAATATTGAGCCGCGATTCCAGCTGAAGGCGCATCAGGTTGCCCTCCTGAGACGCCGCAACTGAAGTCATGGCAATGTCGTCTGGTTCAGGTGGACACACGAAATCCATCTGACTGTGGACATTCGAGTTGGGCATCGTCGATGGGCATGTCCGAGGTCGCCGACGCTGCTTACTCTCGGATTCCAGTGAGCCACTTGACGCTGCTGCTTCATCTTCGTGAAGTGACGGTGGCGGTGGTGCTGCGCCATTTCCTCTGTACGGTCTCATAGAGATCACCAACTCTTTCCGACCCTCAAATACTTCGATATTCAGTCGCTGGATGAGGCGGAAGAGCAATTTTTCAAGCTCTTCCTCAGTCAACAGCACCGAGAGGCGAGGAAAATTGCCCACATGAGGTATCCGGTGGACTGTTTCCAGTTTGATCCTGTCCAATTCAGAGAGACAGCGAGTACACGTAAGCGTAGTTACAGTGCACATAGCTCAAATACTGTTTGTCAGTGCTATACGTACATGATCTCCAGGTCATCGATCTCTTGGGCAATGCGCTCTAGAGCTTTGACGCTGACGCTGTGCTCTCCCTCAACGTTCTCCAGCCATTTCCCTCGAATCACAAGACCTCTGCAATAGCAAAAACAACAGCACCACATTAGCAAGCGCTTGAGAGGTGACCGTTACTTGAACGACTTGTACCTGTCCCCAGCGCCACCTTCGCTCGATGAGGAGTGGTCTGCCTTCAGCAATTCAATCTGAAGTTCCTCGACTTGAATCTGAACGCCCTTGCGAGTCGTCGCTTCGAGCAGGACGCATGGGAGGAGCTCTATGGCTTGGAATCCATCATCACTGCTGTCCTCCACACACCGCTCTCGCTGGTGTTGTTCAGCAGCAATACCACGCTTTGAAGAAGTTGAGTGATGATGATTGAGTCTGGATCTGCTGCTTGGATGTGTGCTCTGCGTATTCTGCTGATGGGTTCTCCGGTCGTTGGCTCCATGCTGAATCAGTGGCAGTCCGTGGCCGGTCTTGATATTGCGCTGAGTCTTTAAGGTACGTGGCGAGGCAATCGCAGTGCTCGAATATCCACCTCCGTTTGCTGTCTTTGGTGGTGGTAGCAGGTATCCGACCGTGCCATTCTAGCGAATGTGTCCAAACTTCTGGCCAGTCTTTTGCCAGTCCGAGTCACATTTCTTGGTGTCATAGAAAGGCTTTTGACCTTCGACGCGCTGCTTCATGCGGCGATTCTCCTCTGCGATGCGCTCTTGCTGGCGCTTTTGCACGCCTCGGTTGATCAAAGTGCGCTTGTTGCACGCTGCGCCGCGTCCGATCGCCACTTCAGGAGACAAGTAGCAGTCCACAAGCGGCGTCTGCGTTGCATCGAGTCGGATCCCCGGCATGTGCACACGTGCGGGGCTATGCGCGAACGGCTTCTTTGGCGACAGCAACAGTGTCTTTGGAGGAGGAGAAGACTCGCGGTTAGTGCTGCTGTTCAAGCGCCGACATCGCTCTGAAGTACTCGAATTGCTTGGCGGGACTGGCGTGCGTGGTGAACAGACTTCTGAACTTCCATTGCTATTGGTAATGCCAGTAGCAGCAGCAGCAGCTCGGGGCGATCTCAACGTGCTCCCGTACGTCGACGACGCAGCGAACAGCGCATTCTCTTGGCGGTGCAAGATGCGGTCCATTTTACTCGCGAGCCGCTGGTTCTGCATAGAGATGGCCATCTGGCGCTCCTTGTCGAGTTGCTTGCGCTTGGCGTTCGTGCCCAAGTGCGGCTGCTTGGTCGGCTTGTTGTTGTCCAGGTACACTTTTGACGGTGATAGTGCCGTGAGCACCATCGCCTGCATCTTCTGCTGGTGGATCGCATGCTGGTGAGCCACTGAGCGCTCGTAGCAGAGACGGTTGTCGAACGCGAGCTTCTTGTTCATCCTGCGAGCGAGCGACACTCTTACTGGTTAGCAAAGGCAACAGAATGAGAGAAGATAGAAGACAAAGAGAGGCAAATGCGCGGGGTTCAACACATTCACGGCTGCCACTCATCCACTCGGTCCTTAGCCCAGCGCAGTTGCAGAGCAGCTAATGAAGCGCTCGCGCTCGCGTCACGGTCTCCATTCGCGCTTCTGTGGGATCAAAATAGCGCGTCGCTTGTGGATCCCGGAATACCCGCTTTGGCCAGAGAAGTTCAGTCGATCCATTGCGCAACCAGCCGACTTGATCACCTGAGCGTGGATGCTCGAGACCCATGCGCGTGCGTGGACGAATGGACCAATATGACCTGGCGCGGGTCGAAGTCGACTTCGTGATTGAAAGTGCACTTTCCGCTTCAACTCGCGCGCATTTTGGCGAATTCCCAGACGAAAGGGCGGGGTCGAATTTTCTCTTCCTATATGTATGCTTTTCTATTGGCTAATTTGTGGTAGGCGAATTGTGTTGATTGGATAAAAACATTTACCAATTTGCACGACGTCATTTGATTTGAGAATCACTTTTGATGCACAAACGAGAAAATGCTACGAAGGCAACTGAAGCGGCAGCGCGTCGCGAGCGGACCGCAGCAGACGCCACCATCTGCACAACAAGACACAGCAGCAGCAGCAGTGCCAGCAGGAGGAGATGAGGAGGACGACTGGGGCGACTGCGCAGATCTGGTGGACGACACGCTCGCTGCGATCCAGTTGCTCACTAACCGCAGCGCCGCAGGGTTCACCGCAATCAACCTCCCACCGCTCGTGCTCTGGCATCAACTGTAAGTGGCAGAGCCTACATTGATGTTTGTATACATCTGTATGTATGTGCTCATCATCACACGCCCTCTAATGTTGTGTGTGCGCATCGATGCTAATCAGGTACACGGTGTTCCCGAATCGGACATTCATCGATCAGAACGTAAGTGCCATCACGAATGAACCCACACAGCTTGTTGGATTGTACGAGAAAGGCACCATTCTGGAACAACACTGATGCCAAGCGATTTTTCTATTTTGATTGCTGCTTTACCAGATCCACCGGCTGCGAAACGAAGGAGCGCTCGTGACGTTCCGTGTACCCACTGGCACGGATGAGATCGCGCTCATCCCAAAGGCCGCGTACGTTGCCGAGCTCGAGAAATGGCTGCGACTGCTTCGCAATCAGCGCGAGCTTCACCAGCGCGACCAACCCAGTACCAGAAGCGAGGTAGATCTAACGAGCATCGTCAGCAAACACGATGCATTGGCGCGCTTCACACGCGTCCTGCCCAGCATCTGCCAGTTGCCCAGCATTCCGTTGCGAGTGCTTGTTGAAGAGCTCCAGAGGCGCCAGAGTCAGTCTGCCACGAGCTCGTCTCCTGCTGTTACGAACAACAATAGTCAGCGAGTCGCTGCAGACCAGTCATTTCGAGATGACATCATGTAAGTGCTGCTGATAGCACGTACCAGATATGCTCTACTGGCGTGGATTACACTGATGCTTGTGCGTTGCATTGTGATGTATCAGTTGGCTGCAGCGACTCGGGTTTCTCCGCCAAGTCGCGAGATTGGATGACGAGATCTTCCATCTCTCAGTGCCTGGGATCGGCAAACTCGTGAGCGCAGTCAAGAAGACGCGCGTGGCACTGTTGTCCACGCTCAAGCGCACGAAGTATAAAGAAACCGCCGAGAAGCAGCTCAAGAAGACCAAGCTCAAGCACTCGCACTTCGACTGGGACTACCACCTCGCAGACATGGAAGGTTTAGGGCTTCTTCGACGCACGAAAGTCACATCAGGGATCCTCGTGGCGCTCGCTGAGAGGTAGTAAGTGCTGTGTCTTCATACTGCGTACTCTCTATATACGCTACATATTCATTAGATTGCTGGTGTTGTCGTAATTGCCGCAAAAGCGTGTAGTCTCTATCTCTTCTTGGCATACTACTACAGGACTTACTATCTATGTGGAATCTCGCTCTCTCTATGTTCGGATGCTCAGGCGCAGCTTGCGACCTTCTTCAGCCATTTGGTTGACGCCGTAGCGCTCGATGTAGTCGAGGATCGCGCCCTCCGACGCGTCGAGTGCGAGTTTGCCAACCTTGATGTGCTGGTAAAACGAAGCGCACACAAAAAAGCATTAGACTAAAAGACATACCTCAAAGCATTTGATTTCAAGGACAAGACTCACCTTGGTCACAGCGCGACGCAAATCCGACGTGAAGATTCCTGGGGCGACCGCGAAGCGCACGCAGAGCTTCGTGGTGAACTGGCGCGGAAGCAACCCGCCCTTGACGTTGCTCTTGAGGTACCCGACGCGGTTCTGCTGCACAAAGTTCTGGCGCTTGCTCTTCTGCTGCTGGCTCGCTTGCTCGACATCAGCCAATAGCGCCTCGAGCTCTTCGTCGTTGATGTGCGCGTTTGAGTCGTGCACGCGCTCCAAGTACGTGCGCCAGCGGTCGAGGTCGCCCTCCGCTTTCCAGGACTCGACCACCTCAGTGTACAGCATGTCTTCGCGGAACTTGGTCATCGCCTGATCTTCTGGACGCGACAACAGGATGCGATGCGAGAGGTCGCGACGCTCCTTGGCAAGCACGGTGTTGGAGTCCTGGTAGAGCGAGACTGTGTGGAGCTTCCCGCCAAAAGAGCTGCTCAGCAAGATGAGCCCCTCTGCTGGCGCCACGGGGATGCGAATGATGCGGTTCGTGTCCAGCGCCGCGTCGAACATCGTGCGCGACATGCTCTTGGTCGCAACGGCCACAGCGCCACCGATCATGCAGCGGATCTGGTTGAACAAGAACGCCTGGCCGACAATGTGCACGCGCAGGAACGGCTCGCCACAAAAATCGTGGATCAGGCTCGCGGAGCACGAGTAGATCGAGCGGCGGTGGCGGGGAAGCGACTTGCGCGTCGTCTCCTCTTCGTTCTCGAACTGGCTCGCGTCTTCGATAAACTCCGAAGTTTCTTCTCCTTCGTGCTCCTCATCATCACCATCAACCTGATTTCCCGTCTCCTCCGAAGACAGTTCGGGTTCGCTTTGCTCCTCTTCGCCTTCTTCTTCGGATTCGCAGAGTTCATCAGCACCAGACCCATGCTGCGCACGACGCATGCGCATTTTTGCGTGTTCCTTGTAGAAATACGAGCGGGCTTTCGTGAAGTTGTGAAAGTCGTGGATTCCCTGGTAACGCTGCACTGCGCGGCAGAACTCGTCGACTGCTTCGTCTGTGTTCAGTGTTTCGCCGTCATCTGAACTTGCCAGCACGCTCTTCTCCAAAAAAGAGAGCGGCATGAAGTACTCGTACTCGCGAAGTACGCAGTTCTTGCGCGCGTCAAAGCGCTTGTTCACGCGCGTGCACGAGAAGATGCGGATCGTCGGCGGCAGCGACGCATTCAGTACCTCTGTGAGTCCCTTGACGCGACCAGTCGCTGGGTCCACCTGCTTCTCTTCGTCAATAAGCAGCTTGCCCGAGAACTGCATTCATCACACACGCGAACATGGCATTGCATCACGCTGTTAGAGCTGCAATACGATATCTACATGCAACAAGTCGCAGTCAAGCTTACCACAATGCAGCCCGCGTGCACGCCCTTGTCCGTCCGACTGCTTCTCGACCAGTCGATCTTGCCCAAGTCTTCAAAGTTGGACTCGCGCATCGCGCCGGCGTTGAAGATCGCTTGGCGCAGCTCATGCTCGATCGTCTGCACGTTGTCATTGAGCTGCACGCCGTGGTAGCCTGTGCCAGAGTACCCGGCGACGATCGCCACCTTGCGCTTCACGAGCTTGGCTGCTGCACGATCCGCTCCGTCACTCGGGACTGGGGACGGCCATGCTCGCTCGCTGCCAACAGTGGTAGAGAGCGCAGACGCAGCGCTACGCGCATTAGCATTCGCCCACCAGCTGCCGTTGCGCGCGCGCGCCGCAGTAGCAACTGCGGTGCCGCACCAGCGCATGCCAAGCATCATCACCACCACCACAGAGCACTCACTCTTTCTCAAATCAAAACGGATGGATTGGATTTGAGTGACGAACAGTAGCCCACCTGAATACACGCCCCCTCCAATCAGCGCGTCTGATGAGAGGTTTTTTGTAAATGGGGTTTTTTATTAATAAAAACCTTGTTCTCTTGAAAATACGAGGTTAGATTAAGCAAAAGCAAAATGGGTAGTTAATCAATTAGAAAGTCACGTCTGTTTGACTAGCATATACAAATCACGCTCGCAAAAGCTTGTTGTAGACCACACCATTTTCATTCTCCGGCTTCTGGCTAAATCGGTACCGATGTCGACCAGTTCGCCTCGATTTGAGTGGTCAATTGCGAGATCATCACTTGCAAGATTTAACATTTACAAGAGGGTATGCATTCTCAAGGGAACATTTATACCTAGTTTCACTATTGGAGATGGTCTGAGAATGTGCTCACCATACAAACTAAGAGAGCAGGTTACACTTGGACTCGTAGTCCGAGAGGCAGAGTGAAGGTCATTGTGAGCAGTTTATGCAAATTTATACTCGTTGCAGTATGTAACCTCTCTTTTTGTATTAGCCTAAGCTGTATTCCGCTAATGTACACTGAGCCAAAAGATGGAGGGGCTCTATTTTTGCATCAAGTACGTAGTATAGGTAGATAGAGGCTTTCGCCAAGCCTAGCGCATTCTTGCGTTGCTGCACACTTTGCTTTTTGAAGCCTTCCTTTGCGGCACTTCGCAATCTCAATCACAGCCACGAGACGAACGACCATGCTCGCGCTCCGTGTGGCCTCCGCTCTCTCCAAGTCTGCGCTCGCGCGCTCCTCTGGCGCCGCGTCGTTCGCGTTCGCGCGCCCGGCCGCTGCCACGTCGTTCTTCTCGACCAAGTACACCAAGGCGCACGAGTACATCACGTTGAACGGCAAGGAAGGCACGATCGGCATCACCGACTTTGCGCAGAACTCGCTCGGCGACGTCGTGTTCGTTGACCTGCCATCGGTCGGCGAGTCGTTCGCCAAGGGGTGCGTTGACTATTATGTGGCTGATGAATTGCGGCTCTTGTGTCGTATGTGCCTATGAAACTAACGCTCTTATGGCGTTGTTTGCTTGCAGTGACGTGTTTGGCGCTGTCGAGTCCGTGAAGGCTGCCAGTGACGTGTACCTGCCAGTCTCTGGCACGGTCGTCGCTGTGAACGAGGTACGCATTGCTGGGTGAATGGGAAGGGTTTCTCGGTGATGGGGAATGCAAAAGACTAATTTGGGTCTCTTTGTCACTTGCATAGGACTTGAACGAGAACCCAAACTTGGTCAACGAAGAAGCCATGAACGGCGGTTGGTTCGTCAAGATCGAGGTACGCTTCGATCCTGCTCGTCCAGCAAAGGTCTGAATGTCCGTGACTCATCAAGCATCTCTAACTTATCTTTCTTTACACACGTAATAGGTCGAGAACCCAGCGGAGCTCGACGAGTTGTTGGACGAAGCCGCTTACAAGGAGCACTGCGAGAACGAAGACCACTAAGCGGACGCGTGTACCAACCAGTCACCAGCAGCCAGCTCCATTCAGTGCTCTAAACTGTACCAAGCCTCAGTTCCATTCTCCCCCTACAAGATCCATGAAAAGCTTTTTTTCTCCCCTGCAAATACTAATAGATCGTATTTCCAGGGCATCGCCTCGCTTGGCTTGGCATATATTTTGCGCGTATTTGTTCATCTTGCAGTTGCCGTTGTGGTTGTGGTGGTCCCATTGAAGTTTCTCTGGGCCAGTCAGTCAGCGTGACCATCAGTCTGACAGGTCTTCCTATCATTGGCTGATACGCGACCAAACCCATTTCCACCAATCAGAAGGCCCAAATGAGCAGCTCAAATTGCGCGCCAAAAGCTATAAATGCAGGTCATGCGAATGCGGACGTGTGCATGTGGTGCTGCATCAGCTGCGAACGCTATTGCTATTGCTCGTAGACAGCGATCCGCCTGCAACGTGCGCTGTATCCACAGCCAGCAGCCCGTCCAAGACGCGCTGCGAGAAGTCCGCGAGCGACTGCAGCTCAGCACCACTCCAGATGGCGCCACTGGCAACGCAAATGATGCAAAGCCACTGCTTGCGCATGCGTTGCAGCCGCCGCTTTCCTCCGGCAACGACGTGTTTCTGCATTTCGACCGCCAGGTACTGTAGTGCTACTTACATGGTGATGTTGTCATGTGAATTGAGTGGCTCATGTTCATTTCTGTGTGTGTGTGTGTGTGTGGACCAGTTGACAGCAGAAGAAGCACAGCAGTTGACCGACGCGCTTGCCCGCAGATGCAGTGGAGAACCACTCGCGTACATAACGGGCAAGAAGGAATTCTGGTCGCTCGAGTTCAAAGTTACACCGAGCACGCTCATCCCGCGCAGCGACAGTGAGGTGCTCATTGAGACACTCGTGGAGCAGTATCCCAAGCAGTCGGAGCTCAAGATCCTCGACATTGGCACAGGTTCGGGGTGTCTATTGCTCTCTGCGCTGTCCGAGTTCCCATTTTCAGCAGGCGTGGGCATTGACATCTCTTCTGACGCGCTCCACGTCGCTCAGCAGAACGCTCAAGCGCTTGGCTTTTCGAATCGTGCAAAGTTCGTTCAGTACGATTTGAAAAATCTACCAAAGTTAGCTCAAACACCAGACACGACAGCGTTTGATGTGCTCTACCAGCAATTTGACATCGTCATCAGCAATCCACCGTACATCCCACGCAACGAGCTGCAGCTCGTTGCGCCCGACGTGCTTGCGCACGAGCCGCACCTCGCATTGTTTTCAGATGGACCCGACGCAGCGACACCAAGCGACCAAACTCAACGTATGGAGGAAGATGATCCTGAAGGGCTACGCCTGTACCACTATCTGCAGCAAAGCGTGGGGCATCTCTTTCGACCAAGGACATACCACGATACCGAGAAGAACAAGGAGAAGAAAACCAGTCTCATCTTGGAAATTGGCTCAGAAGCCCAGGCAAAAACAGTTCAAGCGCTTTTTGCAGCTTCCTTGTTGTTGAAATTCCAGAAATTCCTGATTGACGGCCAGCAACGATATCGAGGATTGCTCTTCCAGAGCGGCGATGACCATGGCGATGACACTGAGAAATAGAGGTGTCTTTCAGTTTTCCATGCTTTGATATTTGTTGTATCTGTATTGAGGTCCGCCCATCTGTTCCATCTGTGCGCCTTTTCGATCATTTCCTTGCGGCCGTCTATATTTTCAGACAGACAGATACTCTTTTGCGTCAAACGGCATGAAAGAGAGCTTGGCAGCTCGTCAGGCCGCGCTGCTGAAGCAGAATGCGGAGCTGAACGAGCGCGTGGAGGCGATTGAGCAGCGGCGGCAGCAGCAGCTCAGCATCGGCGCGTCCTCCTCGCCCTCCTCTCTTCTCCAGAGCTCGTCTCAAGCCGCAGCCTTTCGGCCAACTAGTGATCCTGATGTGGATAATGGTGAAGAACGAGACGACGACGCGTTCACCAGAGAGCTGGAGGTGGTATTAGCAGACTATGGCAGTGATGGTGATGGCAATCGATCGAGCCGCGTTCCTAAGCAAATGAGCCTGAAGATGGATCTGGGCGTGTCGATCGACTCATTTGGTTCGAAACTCGATACGGAAGAACCTCATCTTGGGGATCCTAACCAACACGATAATAGAGACGTAGAGCCAAACAATAACGCCAAAAGCAGCAAGGCTCGACCGCCTCCGCGCATGAAGCGCCAGGGCTCTGCCGAGTCCAAGTTTGAGAAAGCGGAGGGCTCGAAGAGTCCCAACCTGATCCAGAACAGCAGCAATGCCAATCTCCGAAGAGCAGCCACCCCAGGTGCAGGCGCGACTGGCGATGATACCCCTGAGGGGCTTGGCATGGAGGCAACGATCCGGTACCAGAAAGCTCGGCTCCGCGTGCTGCAGGACGAGGCGGACTCGGCGAACAGCCACGTCAAGGAGCTGGTACGCGGAGCTTAGACACTATCAACATTGTGAACTACTCGCAACTAACCTCCAGGTTGTATTTCATGCTTGCAGCAAGCCTCCCAGAGCGCGCTGAAGGCTCAAATCGACGATCTCAAGGCCGAGAACGGCGTGTGGACCAAGAAATGCCAGCAGACCTAGCAGCTGCTCGACAAGCAGCGCGAACTCTCGTAAGGCTTCGAATCCTTATATTTGTTGGAAGTACTCTGGACCAGAGCTGGCAGATTGCTAAAACGGTTGATTGTGAATGCTCGAATGCTCGAATGCTCGAATGAATGATGGAAACCTACTGTGTTGTTTTCACCAGAGCCGCGCAGGAAGCCAAGCAGCGCATCCTCGAGTCGCAACTGGCCGCAGCGCAGGCGAAAGCCGAAGAAGTGCAGCGCTCCGAGAAGCAGGCGTCGCAGCAGTTCCGCTCCAAGGACGTGCGCCTGAACCGCGCGCTGGAGGAGCTCGAGAAGGTCAAGAGCCAGCTCCAGAACGAGAAGCGCACGCACGACAAGGAGATGATCACCAAGCGCGAGTTCGAGCAGGTCGTGAAGGAGAACAAGAAGCTCGAGAAGCAGAAAGGCGAGCTGCTTGTCGCGTTCAAGAAGCAGATGAAGCTCATCGACCTGCTCAAGCGCCAGCGGATCCACATGGAGGTACGCTACGCAACAAGCTATTATTGCTGTCCAAAGACTCTGGCTTCGAAGCGGCATTGATATTACACTAAGCTTTCTACGGTGGTCGATGTTTCTTGCAGGTGGCCAAGATGCTATCGTTCACGGAAGAGGAGTTTAGCAAGACGCTGGAACTCGGCTGACCCTGGATGAGAAAATGGCGGGTTGTCTGTCTATCGTGCATCTGCTGTGGTTTGAACCTTCAGTTCAGGTGCAAAATTTCGTTCTGGAGCGCGAACTGCGCCTCGAGGCGCTGCGCTTCCAGCACGCGCGTGAGCTCCATCTGCAACCATCATTGAAGCACATAATGTCAATGAAGATGAGGGCTAGCCAGTTGTTCAAATGAAATTTGTGTAGAGATTGTGAGCCTCACCTTCTTCTCGTTGAGGTAGTGATACGCCTTCAGATGCGCTTCTTGCAGAACCTCGAGCTGCGAGATGCTCAGGCCATCGTCTGACGGCTGGAGCTCAATGTCCGTGGACGACGACGCGATCACGAAGCTCTCGACTGGGATGTCCAGCTCGTCCGCCATCGGGAACGTGCGGTGGAAGATCGCGTTCAGCTTGTGGTACGACACGGCACTGGTACTGGGCGACGTTGGTGATGATGACAATGGTGGTGAGGACATGGCGCTGAGGTCCCCACCAGCATCTACTCTGTGCAGTTGCTCGGCAAACTCGGTTTCTTCCAGTGGACGAGCGGCGGGATGCTGCTGCATGTTGCCAGTTGCGGGCTGGGAATGACTCAAGGTGTCCCTGGAAACAAGCAAAGTGCTGGTACTGCTCTTGGCGACTGGAGCTGGAGCTGGAGCTGGAGCTGGAGCTGGAGCTGCGGCATGGTTATTGACAGGCACAGTAACGCTCGCACTTGAGCTGTTCGTTGCCTTGGGCACAAGGACAGACGTGGCGCTGGGCGTCTTCGTGCTGGCAACCACCTTCTTGGTTGTGCTGAGGACTTTTTTCTGAACATGGGGCTTCTCTTTTGTGACGCTGGCGTTCTTTTCCTCCGGGATTGAGATCTTTCGACCTAAAGAAGCGAATCAAACACATGAAACACGCGACCAGGAAGCACACACGAATGCATAGTGAGCACAACTAACTAGATACCCATGTTCAACATCATTCTCAGCCAAACTCTGCAGCAGGCCACTCACGGTTCTTCTTCGTCGCGACCTCCCGCCACTCTCGATCCTCAGCGTCGTCATTGTAGACCCCTGGTGATGCTGTCGGAGTAGTCGAACTCTCATTGGATTGCGTTGGTGGTGATGATACTATCTTTGAGCCAATCGCCTTGCTGCCGCGTGCTGGCAAAACAGTCGGCGCTTCGTCTTCTTCTTCTTCATTGTCAATCTCCTTGTGATCAGCACCAGCGGTCAACTTTACAACCTTTGCCTCCGTGTGACTCGTTGGCCGATTGCCGGTGATTTTCCTCTTGGACTTGCTGCTGCCCTTCGTCTTCTTGCTCTTCTTCTCAGCCTCGCCGCCTGCTGCTGCTGCTGCGACGCTGGGATTCGGCTGCATCAGCTCCTTCTCAAGCGCACGACTGCGCTTCAACGCCGCAAGCTCCGCGTCTTTGAACTTTCTCTCCAGGCACTCCACAATTTCTGGGCTTGGGCGGAAGAACTTGCCCAGACTGAACGCAGTAAGCCCCGTTTGGTTTTTCACCAAAACGTCCAGACCCACTGCGCTCTCCGTTAAAACCTGCACGCCCCGGACATTGTGGCTCAGCAGCGCAAAGTGCAGCGCAGTGTTCCCACCTGCGATCTCCGACGCGTTCACGTGGATATCGTGGGCGAGCAGCAACTTGAGGATCGCACTGCTCGCAGTCATGTCTTCTTCCAGATCTTGCGCTGCATCCACACTCAGCCGCGCAGCGCACATGAGCGCAGTCATGCCGTTCGCATTGGCGTACGAGGCGTTCGCCTGGAGGTCTGCGAGTAAAACACGCACGGCGTCCACATTCTTGGCCACACATGCCATCATCAGCGCTGTCGATATATGCATGATCCAAGCACTGAACGGTTAGTGAGTCAATATGAACGGCGCTCTATCATCCAGACAACCCACGTACGCGTATCTCCGTTGATGTTGGGCGAGTTCACGATCGCGTGGAGCTTGGCTCTTCGTTCAGGTGTCGCGACGAGCTCCTGGATCACCTGAGGCTGTGATTACCACACAGTTAGCAAGTCTGTTAGTCAGTCAGCCATGTCAACATCGTAAGCCACACACTAATCAAATCAGTCAGGGTCCATACGTTGCTCGACATGGCAGCCAAGTGGAGAGCATTCGTTCGGTTCGGCATAGTGGCGCACGAGACATTCGTGGTCGCGTCTGCGGCGTACCCGACCAGATCCGCTCTTCCTAACACAAGCAAACCACACATATACACACATTGGATTGCGCGTTCGACACACGAGCCAGCAGCACAGGTGTATTCTCACCACAGGCGCAGATGCGCATCAAGATGGTCCATCCAGCGTCGTTCGACTTGTCGAAATCCACTGCTTTCTCCTTGAAAAACTTGCAGCACGCGTCGAAGTCCGCAAACTCCACGATGCGGTGCGCGAACTCCTGCGCCTTTGCAGCAATGTCCGCAGCTGCGCGCGACGCACCAGGCGTTGCTGCTGCTGCTGTGGTGGTGGTGGTGGTCATCGCGCTCATACCCTTCGGAGCTCCTCGCTTCGCTGCCATCTCCTTCACCATTCGCGCGTCACACCAAATCAAATCAAATCAATTGGAAGCAGTTTCTGACTCTGAATCTGAACCTGAGCAGATTTTGCTCCAGGAGAGAGCCAATCAAACTACTCGCAGTGTACCCAGTGAGCCAATCAAATCGGTTCATTTAGCGAGTATTTCTATTGCAGACGAAACCCAAAACAACTGCGCTACTATTTTGGGTTTTGTCGACGAAGCCCAAAACAACCGTACCGTATTTCCTATGTAGAGGTCCACACCCATGTGACTGATCAGGACGGAACTGTCAAAATGCATGTGACTTTAGAAATTAACTATTAGAGGTACCGGTTTGCTCACAGAGAGAAAAATAACATACGCAAGCAAACGCCAATGGCGGTGGCACTCAAGCATCACAGCGAAGCAAACTGCCAGTCGCATCGTGAAGACCATCGATCGCGTGCCCGAGAGCGTCCAGGGTTGGCGTCGTGCTACAGCACGTCGACGGCGACATCGAGCTCAAAAGCCTGGCGTTCGCGTACCCGTCGCGCTCAGACGCGTAGGTCTACAAGAGCTACAGCCTCAAGGTCGTGTCCGGGCAGACCGCGGCGCTGGTCGGCATGAGCGGCAGTGGCAAGAGCACGGCGATTTCTCCCCTCGAGCGCTTCGACGATCCGAGCACGGGCGTCGTGACTCTCGACTGCGCGGACTTGCGCGAGCTGAGCCTGCCGTGGGTGCGCGAGCGCATTTCACTCGTGAGCCAGGCGACAGTACACTTCGCCGTCTCAATCGCCGAGAACATCGCGATGGGCAAGCCTGGTGCCACGCTCGAGAACGTGGGCGAGGCCGCGAAGAAAGCCAACGCCGTCGACTTCATCAGCAACTTTCCTGGCGGCTTTGACGCGAATGTGGGGGACCGCGGCGCGCAGGTCTCGGGCAGCCATAAGCATCGCATCGCTATCGCGTGCGCGATCCCGTGCGACCCAGAGGTGCTCTTGCTGGACGAGACCACGGGCGCGTTCGATAACGAGAGTGAGCGCGTGGGCGCAGACGTCCCTCGACCGCTTGCTGGCGCTCAAGCAGCGCGCCGGCTGCCCATGATCCGCAACGGATGATGTGAACGCGATGAGCGCCGAGGACCTCGAGATGCAGATACTGGAAGTAGAGCGACAAGAGGGCTCCAGCCCGCGCACAACAATGCCGTCCCTTTATGAAGTCGAACTCATGCACTAGTACAAGCTGTGCACGGCGTAGAGGAAGAGAGTGATGGAAAATTAATGTGTGGGCTATATAATATCGTGTTCGCGTGGATAAAAGTATGAAAATTGATCTTGCTTAGTTGGTGTTGTCATCCCTATCAAAGTCGCTGTCAAAACTAAAGCTACTCGCACTGGATACAATGTGAAGCTCCTCCAACATTGACACAAGTGACGCAGCTGCAACACACTCATCAGCTGGGAGTAGCTCGCACTTACGAAAGCAATCCGCAATTGTTGTCGAAGGTAAATCTTCCCATGAGTTTTTGACCCACTGAATAATTGTTAATCTACCAGAAGGAACCAATTTAAATGGCCCTACACACGACCGCTCATTGATTTGTCATCTCAGGTTCTCCAACCAGCATCCACGTAGCCGCGACTTGAACGGGTGATTCCACGCGACGTCAGTCTGTCAACCCGCTGATGTCGCGTGGGGCGGGACGGTGTACAGGATCGCATTGATTGACGACGCGTAATCTGCAACTTCTTTTGTCTTGTGACCGCTGAAATGGTCCTAAAGCAGCAGCACAGGGGTCTTCATATCAGACCGAACAGCAAAGTGGAATTTTAGGAACTCCACAGAGAGTCCTGAGTTTCACCAGCCTAAAAATAGAACAAAATCGAATGAGAACGATGAAAAGCGTCACAGTCGAGAAGAACAACAACATTATAAATTCGAGCGGAACACACCTTTTGAATTCCCGTGGACTTGAAGACCGGTTGATTCTTGAATTGATTTCGCTTCAGACCAAACGCGCTTTCCGAACCCGCACCGCAAGCTCGCATTTTATGTTCGCGTGTCTGGTTTCTTTGATGGTGGCGACTTGAATACCACGAAGGGCGTGTACTGCTCGCCGTTGGTATCGCCAAGCAACATCAATGTCGCTCGTTCTTTTGACGCACTGGAACATTTGACCCATACAGCCTTCCCTTCTTTGGGGGTCAGAGTTTTTGTTGGGATATATTCGAAAAACACCGCTGCTCGACAATAAAAATAGAACAACAACAAAAATCAGAAACACCATGATTGAAGTTCATCAAGAAATGCATTGTGCCAACAATATCCGTTTGATCAGCGTTATAAACGCGGTTAATACTAAGCTGGTCCACTAAATCACGCACTTCAGCAGTAAAAGCATTCGCGATGGTGTCCGTGTCTTCTGGCCGCGTCTGACCTTGCCGTGTAGGCGGTTGCATGCTCATTCGGTGGCGGCTCTTGAATCGTTCGATCCATGGCGACGACGCGCAGAACAGATCGATACCTGCTTCTTGAGCTCTTTCCTTCGCATTTTCTTTGAGCATTACGGTGGAAATAGGCATGCCTTCCTTGCGCGTCATGCTCACCCAGTGCACAATGTCCTCTTCAACACACAAAGGAAGTATAGTGCCCAAGCCCGCAGCTCGTACCTTCTTATGACCCTCACGGTGATCGCGAGCAGCAGCTTGCAGCTTCGTCTCGCTCTTCTTCCATCTGTAAATTTGAGTGCGCTTTGTGTTGTACTGTGGGGTGTCGGTCAGCGACGGATAGAAGCGCGCAATGGTGGTCTTGATGTCGCATGCTGCTGCGAAAGAGGCCAGGACGGCCAGCTTCTTCTCGACACTTTCCGCGTTCAGCTTGTATTGGCGCGCGTGCCGGCCATTGCCTCCGAGGCGTGACCTTCCTTTAGGTGCCTGCCGCTCCATGGCGTGAATGAACAAGATGATTGACTGGCTATGGTTCTGTAAATGTATTTTTCATCGACATTGTGTAGTTTACGAATGTGTGGCTCTCAACAAAATAAATCGTACTTAAGAAATAGTCGTCTGTAATTGGTCTAGCAGCAGTTGTAGCTCTTGAGTTGGTGTGGGTCTCTACATAGGAAATACGGTACACTTATTTTAGATTTTGTTCATTAATCTTGAGTGAGCCAATCAAAGCGCTCCATTTGACTATGCAAAAGCACACAGTAAATAAAACGATTTGATTGGATTGATAGATAGCACACAAACAATTTCATTGGTGCTCTAGTGGCCCACAGTCGATTTGATTGGCTCCCCAGAAGCAGAAAAACGTGCCTTTGTTGCCACTGAAACGAGTTTCAGAAATATTCAGACTCAGACCAAACTGGTTGTGGCACGAAGGTAAACATACGCATCGTACTTTAGCGGGCAGAAATGTATCCATGTTTCTCGATGATGTGGGTCGGTTTCAGAAAGGCAGGGCACACATTACTCTTCACATAACGATGACGGCGGGTGGTGTGTCTTACTATTACTATTATTAATTGGGACAGCAGAAGGCGTCGTTATCGATCACGAGAAGAACGAGTGCGACTCGCTCGGCATCTTCTTTCTCTGTTCAGCGCTGCTCTGTGTGCGTCTTTTCTCTTTTCTCGCGCGGGAGCCAGCGACCAGCATCCCATCCCATCCGTTCGGTTCGCGCGTCAATTGACCCCATTTCCATCAGCGAACGAAGAGTTCCTCCTATACGACCACAGCAACGAAGCACGTATTCAGTGCTGCTACTGCATTGCGAGACGAAGCGCACGCTGAGCTGAACTGAGCTGGAACCATGAGTCGCGAGCTTGATGGGTTGCTGAACAAGCTCACGAAGATCAACAATGAGATGGGCGGCGAGGAAGGCCGCAAGAAGAAGGGCAAGGACGGCGGCGACCGTTTCCATGACCTCAAGACCCAAGTGGGTGAGCGGCTGCATCGGCTCAAATTCGTACGTCTCGCAGTGTATTATGTGGAGCTTAAGGCGTGGTTGCTCTCTTTGCTTTGGCTAATAATGGTGAGTATCTGGATGACGATGTCTGTAGAATCTGCAAGACCCCGAGGCACAGGCGAAGCGCAGCAAGCACCCGCGAGAAGCGATCCGACGACAGCAGGAGATCCGCGAGGACATCCGACTCGTCGGACAGGACATCAACGAGCTCAAGACCAGCTACGAGCAGGAGCTCAAGAAGAAAAAAGTGCTTGAGAAGTGGCTTTCTTCCAAACCTGTCATTCTCACTCAGAGGGCTGCCGCTTTGTTGTACTGATGGGTAAAACTGCTCGTTCTCTTTGTGTTTGTGTCCTTCTTGTAGACCAAGTTCACGCCCGCAGAGCTCCAGATCCGGAAAGAGATCGTGGAGCAGTATTCGTCCGAGTTTGCGTTCATCAAGGAGCTCGCGACCACAGGGTACCGTGCACCAGGCGGCGGTCGGTCCTCGTTCGATCGTACTGGTGTCGCATCAGCTGTTGGTGCGTTCGAAGGTAGCGGATTCTTCACTGGCGGTCGAGGTCACGGAGGTCACGGAGTTGGAGGCGGTGGAGGCTATGGCGGTGGTGGTGGCGGAGGCGGAGCTGGCGGCGACGGTGGTGATGGACCTAATCAGGAAGAAGTCACGGACGACCAGCGCGAGGTCATGGTACAAATAAAAGACAACGACCAGCGATTCGTACGTTTCCGTGCCTTTGCAGCCCCTTGCGGATCACCAAATGCTGCTGATCAAGACGGAGCTCGAGTGCTGATCTCTCTGCTTGTTCTGGTTTGTCGCTTGTTGAATGCAGGACATGATGATTGAGCAAATCGGAAGCGGCGTCCAGGAACTCGGGCAGCTGGCGCGCGGACTGAACGAAGAGCTCCAGCAGCAGAGCATCATGATCGACGGACTCGAGGAGCGCATCGATACGACGCAAGCTCATGGTACAGTTTATCGCTCTGTTCTGCGCTTCCTCAGACCCTTGTTTCTCTATAACTCTGTGTCGTGTGGGGCTGACTTATCTTGGGACTGTACTCTTGCTCGTGTGGTTTGATCACAGTCGAGAGCGTGAACATGAAGATGAAGAAAACGCTGGCGGCGGTCGGCCGCAGCGCCGACAAGTGCATGATGGACATGATCTGCCTCATCCTGCTGCTCGGCATCCTCACGGTCGTCTACAACATGTTCATCAAGAAAAAGGCCACCTCCGCATAGTTCTTTTCCTCTTTCGCAAGCACTATCAAACACAAACACATGGAGCTAAGAAATGCAGCATTCATAAATGAGTCTCTCTTTCCTTTTGCTGTTGCTCTCGTTCTTGAGTCCGTCCATTTGCTTGCCCTTCCTGCTCTTGAGATCTACTTGTCTATGGAAAAGGGAATGGGCAAACAATCGCCAACAGAAACAGCAATACAAACCCCACAAATGAGCTGAAGTTGAGTGGCTGATGGGATACGCGGAGCTTTCGTGGGATCGGATGACGCGTTTGGTGGACGGATGTCTTTGGATTTGCTGGCTGGTTGGTGTTCACTAAGGTTTTCTAATATTACGGACGGACGAGTCCTCGCTTTCGTTCTCTGTGCTGTTTGTTACTGCGGACCGTAGATGGACGTTCGCGCTGGCGGTGGCATGCCGCCCATGTGCCCCATGCCGCCCATCGGTGGACCGCGTGGTGGACCTATTCGTACGTTCGCGTAGACATCGGTACAACGACATCATAAGCACATACGAATAGGAGACGATAGCATACACATTCATTATATACACATACGTACCGTGGAAAGGAGGAGGTCGCATCATTCCTGGACCGCCCGGGGGCATCATGCCTCTTGGTGGCGGCCCGCGAGGTGGGTACATGCCGCCTGGCATCCCGCCGCCAGGCATTCCACCACCAGGTATACCGCCGTGCATGCCTCCATGCATACCACCGGGGATGCCACTGGGGATGCCGCCGCCCACTGGCCGTGGGGGTAACGAGCCTGTCGCTGGTGGTGCTCGGAGCCATTCGCCAGCTGCATTTTTTATAAATGGATTAGAGAGGGGAAAAAAAGCAATCCACGCACATTACAAGGAAACATTAGCAATAGCAGCTACACATACAGACGCATAAAGAGAAGAGAGAGACTCATGCGTGTGCGCTACGTACGCGTCATGATGCCACCCTGGCCCGCGAGGAACTGTTCATAGTAGAGCTTCACGTTCTCCCGGTGCTTCCACCCGCGGTTGTGCTGCTTACGACCCGCTTGCTGCACACACACACAAGGAACAACAACCAAGCAAGTCAGCGAGGGAGCGCAGAGCATACGGATAGACACAAAGACACATGTGCGCTGCGCAGCAAGGGTGCACGTACCGAGTCGTGCGTGAGGTACGTGTCGCAGTAGTCGCAGTAGTAGCGCGGCATCGTGCGCTTCTTCTTACTGCTGCTCTGGCGCTGGCGTCGTGGTTGCTTGATTCATCACGGTGAGCCAAAGGAGAGAGGTTACGCGCTTGGGTTACGCTAGGGTACGACTGTAAGATTTGAGTCGGCAAAAAAGGTGCGCTAATGTCATTTTTCACGTTAGTGCCACCCAAAATTTCAATTTTTACGTAAAATCAGGTCGGGCGGACCCGACCATTTTGACTTTCCTAAGGCTCTCAACACGCACACGGGGTTCGCCGAAACCTCCTGCACAATAGAGTGGAGGAAGAGAGCTCTCATGCTGACGCGTGTAGCAACAGAGCTCACTGCTTATGTTCTCTTCGGTCACCACCCTTTCGTTTCCGACGGTACCAGAATTTTGGTGGCTGAGGATTATTCATTCCCACAAGCACTTGCTGCAACGCCGGCAGACTCAGGTGCCATGTTGCCTGACGTTGGAAACGTCAGCGACCAACACCAGCTACATGAGTCCAAAAGGGTGGGCGACATCAATCGTTTGCGTTGGAAAGCAGGTCTGCTCACGAATTAGAACGGTGGGTCATCTCCTCAATTGCCTCCTCCAAAACCTCACCAACACGCCAAAGATGGTGGCCATAAAACCTCGCAATATCCCCTAAAACCTCGAAAACCCTTCAAAACCTTGTCAAATTCCTGAGTCGACGTCGAATCTGAGTCCGTTTTCTGAGTCAGCCGGACCTCAGTGTCCTCTTGACAGGCTGTCTGTCATTTGAGCTGCTGGATGGATGGATGGATGGCGCATGGCTCGTGTCCGACAGCCCCGCTCGCTTGCGCTGCTGCCGCTGCTTCTCCGCTCGCCATTTCGCCAAGAACACCGGTTGACGCGCACGCTATTCGCCCGCTCCTTCTTCTCGATTCTTCATACCAATACCAACATGGCTGCTGCTCCAACTGAGAAGAAGTGGTTCTCTGAAACCGAGGCGCTCTGGCCGGGCCAGAAGTTCTCGCTCGAGATGGAGGAAGTGCTCTTCCAGGGCAAGTCCGACTTCCAGGACGTGCTCGTGTTCAAGTCCGCGACGTACGGCAACGTACTCGTGCTCGACGGCGTGATCCAGTGTACGGAGCGCGACGAGTTCTCGTACCAGGAGATGATCACCCACCTGCCGATGTTCGCGCACAAGCAGCCAAAGAGCGTGCTCATCGTGGGTGGCGGCGACGGCGGCGTGCTCCGTGAGGTCGTCAAGCACGACTCGGTCGAGAAGATCGTGTTCTGTGAGATCGACCCGATGGTGTGCGAAGTGTCCAAGAAGTTCTTCAAGAACACGCTCGCGACGTCGTTCGAGGACCCGCGCTGCACGCTCATTCACGCGGACGCCGCGGCGTACCTGCGCGACAACACCACTGAGGAGTTTGACGTGATCATCGTGGACTCGTCGGATCCGGTGGGCCCAGCGGAGGTGCTGTTCCGCGCCGAGTTCTACGAGAACATGAAGAAGTCGCTCGCGCCGGGCGGCATCGTCTGCACCCAGGGCGAGTGCCTCTGGCTGCACCTGGACCTGATCGTCGAGGTGCTCACCCGCTGCCAGAACTACTTCCCGACGATCCAGTACGCGTTCACGACGATCCCAACGTACCCGTCGGGCCAGATCGGCTTCATCGTCTGCTCGCTCGACGAGAGCGAGGACGCGCTCGTCAAGCCAAAGCGCGCGCCGTCAGCCGAGATGCAGGAGACACTCCGATACTACAACAGCAAGGTCCACGAGGCCGCGTTCGTGCTCCCGCAGTTCGCGGAGCGCAAGATCAGCACGGTGCGCAAGGTCGCGGGCAAGAACAACTAAGCACAACGGGGAAGCAACAAAAATGGCGAATCCGCCCGTCCGTCCACATCGTAACCTCACTGTAAATAGAAACAAGTAATTGCTCACACCAACCCAGTTAGTCCACACCTGCTTGCTGCTTGTTTGTTTATCTCTCTATTTCCTCACACTCGTCCAATATGTACACAACTCCCTGCTTCAATTGCCTCTGTTGGCTGAGTTGATTTACTCTGACACGCTGGTCCTCGCTGGCGTAAAGAGCGTGATCTTGTCCACTTTCCAGCAGAAATCGGGCGTCTGCTCGTAGATGAGCTTCCAGATGTACGGCACAAAGAACTGTTCCGGGTACGTCTCCTCTTCGTAGCGGTAGCTCGCGTCTTCGTCTTCTAGAGCATCCGATGACGAAGAAGAAGCAGAGCTCCCACCGCGACCTCGAGAGGAGATTGGCACTGTCGTCGTCGCGCTGCTCGACGCCAAGAGGCTCACGCACTCGGCGCGGATGATGTTGAGCACTGTATCGACGTCCAGCACGTCCTCCGGAGTCGTCTTGGACTCGACGATCGTGCGGAAGCGCGCGAGCGTGTTCCACACTGGACCATTGTACACGTGATGCGCGAACTCGGGGTGTCGCTGCAGCGCCAAAAAGGTCTCTTGACGGTAGAGCAGCGAATAAATCTACACACACAAGTGATGACGACAGAGAGTCCAGGATAGGTTAGATTGGTGAGCCAACTACAGCGAAGGCAGTCAACAGTAAACTCACAAGTTGCGGGTTGCGCGGCAGCAGCTTGGCCTTGAGGCAGGACGAGACGATCCCGAGCAGTAGTCGAATGAACTCTACGTACGCCTGGCGCTTCTGCACGAGCGTCTCTCGCTCCGCCTCGTCAATCTCCTGCAACTGCGAGAGCTGTTCCATCTTCTGCGCCAGCTGGATCTCTTTCTTCGCCAGCATTTCGATCAAACCGACGATGCCCTGCGCTGCGTACACGTGGATGTTCTCGGCGTATCGCGCCAAGTTCGAGAGCCCTGCAAAAGCGTTCAAGTGGATGAAGCTGTCCTGGAAATGCGTGATGTTGCGGAAGATCAGGCGTGTGAAGATCACCATCATCAAGCTGCCGAGCGACACGTCCAAAATGTACCGCTCCGAGTACCACGGGACGCTGTGCACCATCATCTTTGTGTGCGCATCGCGCACAAACGCAGGGTCCTGCGTGTACGTCAATAGCACGATCACGAGCATGTATATCCGACTCGGATCTACGGACTTCGAGTGGTAGAGCGTCTCGAGCAGCGGCAGCATCATGCGGTTCATATCACAGTGCGACACAGTCGCGTCGAGCATCATCGTGTTCGTGTACATGAGCGTGTAGAGCAGCAAGTGGCTCGACTCGTACGGTGCATTCCTGCCTAGCGCCGCAAACAGCTTCGAGTACGGCAGCTCCAGCAACTTGGCTCGTGACTTGTCGTGCTTCATGGTGCGCACCGCGTTGTCCTCGGACGTCTCCGAGTTCGAGATGCTGCACAACGCTTCTCGGAACGGATTACTCACCGTCTCGTCGTCGCGGTAGCTCTGCAGCAAGACCAGCAAGAGAAAGACACTGCGATCCATCAATGGGCACGCGTGGGCGTCGTTCGTGACAAAATACTGGTAGAAGCTCAGCGGAAATCGGAAGATGCTGGCTGTGGGGAAGTGCACACAAAAGCGAAATGGAGAAAATTGGTTAATAGCCACCGCTTGACTCAATGATTGACAAACAGAATGAGGACAGTACGTACTTGCAAGACTCCCAATGCCCTCGAGGGTCAGGTACGAGAAATGCTCAGCTTCCTCAGCGAGATCGGT
Organism: Globisporangium paroecandrum; assembly: GCA_023333955.1. NCBI lineage: Eukaryota > Oomycota > Peronosporomycetes > Pythiales > Pythiaceae > Globisporangium > Globisporangium paroecandrum. The sequence goes on from JAASFU010000024.1 coordinate 54,278, forward strand.
CGCTTCCGAGATCTTGATCAGCGACATCTCGGTCGCATTCTGCAGTGAAATGAGCACAGCACCAGTGCCTTTCGACGATACCGGCGACTGCAGCTGGTCGATGAAATTTTGGAGCAGTCGGCTCACGACTCCAGGCGCCCAGTACGACTTCTTCGCGCCTGCAAGCGCGGAACTCATCAGCATGTGCAGGAACGGGTTGTGCGCGCTCACATCATTTGCGTCTTTTGTGTGGTCGCGCGGGAACGCGACGGGGGAGAGAAGCACGAGTAGCGTGTTCAACACTTCAACATGCAGGTCGTACGTTCGCGCGCTGTGCAAATTAGTCGAGAAGAAAGCATAAACAATCACACACAATGTTAGGCGATCGTGCATTCCAGTATTTTGCAGGCGGTAGCCAAGAGTAGATGGCAAAGGGTTTCTTACGTTGGCGTGAATTCGATCAGAACCGTGAGCAGTGCGTCCAGAAAGCGAGAGGCGAGGTTGTCGTAGGCAGCGGCACTCGCTTCTCTCGCTGCTTCTTTTCCTATGACACACAAACACGCACATTTCCATCATGAGCACTCACCACATACATAGTCATATAACACAGAAGTGAGAACGTACTTCTTGGCGACACGATGGTGTTCCAATCTTCGTCTGGGATCTGCTTGTTGAAGTGCGCGAGCAGCGGACACTCGTCCTGCTTCTCAACAAAGCGCATGGTGAAGTTGCGCACAAGGAAGAGCGCATTGACCGCCTGCACGATGTAACTCTCGACAGTCTTCTTCTTGTCGCCAGCACCACTTGAAGCAGGATCGACTGAGGATGAGGACGTCAACGACGACACATTCACAGGCGCGTGCGCATCAAACTCCTCGGGCGTCATCTTGTCGATGCGGCAGCAGAACGGCAGCGAGTGGATCACATACCGAAGCAGCACACGGAAGTTACCGGAGTCGAGACTGTTCTGGACTTCACGGTAGCAAATAGATAACACAACACATCAGCCAATTCCGCATTTTACATCCAAAACAAGTCCCGTGCAAAGAGCACAAAGATACTACAACATACCGATCGTCGCGCCATACTCCTGGTTGAGGAACTCGACCTGCGACTGCGTGAGCTGCGTCAGCGGCTTGGGCGCCGAGAACACGATCTGGTACGCGGCGTCCTCTCTCGGCACGGGCGTCTTGCCCACGAGCTTCTCGAACGCGGCTTTCTCGCGCGGCGTCGCGAAGATGCCGCTGCCCTGCGCGTCCACTTTCGCGTACGAGTGCTGCTGCTGCTGTGAGGACGTCGTGGCGCCCATGCGTCTATCTGCCTATCTGTCTATCTGTCTAGCGTCTATGTAGGGGGTGGGTGGGTCTTCTAGGCGGCAGGCGGCGGGGTCGTGGCGCTGGCGGCGTCCTTTCTTCCTTCCTTCACACCTCCACAATGCAATGCACGTGTGCGTATGCGGTTGAACCCCGCGCTGGTCGTGTTGCTGTGGTGCTGTAACGTATTTTTAGGAAAGCAACACCCACAAACAAGCGAGATTCAACCAACCAAACGTTATATTGGGCGTCCGATTGGAGCGAATGATCCGTTCGTTATGGATGTACCATAAATCGTCTATTTTTCGGCTATTGAATACGGAACTCGCAGAGCAATGGGAGGTGGTCCGATGGCGACAAGGTACTCGGCAGCGCGACCTCTTTCGTCGCATCTTCGAGCGACATGAGCTCCAGCAACGCCGCAGGCTCGATTCTATTGAGATGTATCATAGTCATGTGCCATAGTGAATGTGAATAGATGGCCGAAATGAATGTTAACACAGCGAAACCCATTGCTGTTGCGCAAGACATACCTCGAAGCTTGGTAGAAGAGATAGTCCAAAGTGCCGACAAAGCTTGGTACCTGCGTGCCCTCGACTTCGCCCTCAGACGCGCCGTTCACATTCGTAAAGTCTGGTTCCCTGGTCCCTTCATCACGTTGCTTGTACTGCGCATACGCGCTCTCAAAGCCGTGCTCCATTGTGACCAGATCGTACACTTTGCTACCCGGGAGCGAGTTGAAGTCGCCTGCGAAAATCACTGGCAGGTTTGCTGATTGGGCAAACGCCTGCAATGGACGCAGCACACGGCGGGTCTGCAGCAACTTGACGTCTTCCTGCGCAGGGTCCCAGAACAAGTGCGTGGTCGCCAGGACGAACTCAAACGGCTTTACTTCAGCATCGCTGATTCGCTTGAAGTGGGTGATGAGAGCGACACTCCCACGCTTTGTTCGCGCAAGAAGCTCTTCGCTGCAGTCTACAGCATATAGCACAAAATGCGAATTCAGCGGACTGTTAATTCGAGTGGCTATCATTGTAAAAGAAGAAGAAAAAACCCACCAGTTTCGTCACCGACAGGGTCGTCCAGCTCCAGTTGCTGGTGGTGAACAAGCTGGAACTTGGCGGGTTTCCAGAAAATCGCCACGCCGTCTTTCTTGTTGGAGGTCTTTTGAGCATATAACCTAACCAATGTGCATAGTGAAAAAAGTGTATGCAGTCGGTGCAGACACAAGACTTACAATCTTCACAGAGGTCTGCCATATAGACACAACGCAACAGCTCGTACCCCGAGTACCCGATGCGCTTCATCATGCCAGCCCAAAACTCTCTGTACTGGTCGACTTCCTATCAATTACGTACCGCATTCAAAAGCCACTTGAGATGCAACTTCATAAAATAGCAAGCAGTCAATATAGCGCACCTGCAAGCAAATCACATCCGGCTGGACTGGAAGCGCCGTGAAGACTTTTTCCTGCAACGTCACACAGACCACACAATCAGCATTCGCGACCACAGAGCTTACTGATCCAAGTATCAGCAGCGAAATAAGCTAAATAACACGCACCAGTTCCTGCGAGCGGTTCTTCCAGCGCAACGCACTGGGCTTGCAGTAAGGGAAGAAGCTAGAGCGCACGTAGCACTGCGCGAGCACATTGTACGTCATTACGAGCAGCGTCTCGCTGGCGACGACAGAGCCATCGGCACCTTGATAAGCGCATATAAAGATGCACAGGTATGAAGAGCGTCAGTGTGCATTCAGCATGAAGTGTAAATATGCATGTGAATGCATATGCAGGAGACACGCATGGACGTCAATCAATCACCTTTCGCCGCGAGTTGGCGCATGTTCATCAGCATGTTGCCTGTCCTGTTTTGCCTTGGCGTTGATTGCTTTGATTTCGAACCCATTTGACCATTTTTATCCAATAGAATGCGTAAGTGTCGAATTATAGACTAATCAAACAACGTATCAATTTGTCAAATCTTTTGATTGGTTATAAAATCCAAAATCCGTTTGTTGCGGTTCAGGCACGGTTTGCCTGAACCGGAGCGCTCTGGGTCGAACCGGTTCACTTTTGGCCACAATTGAATGGCCATGAGAGGTGTTTCGCCGCCACTCACTCGGTACTGTGGGGCGACGGCGGCGCAAATTAGTGCTGAAATCACAAAGGCTTCCTCAATTCAAAGGTAAGGGAAGCGCTGGTGTTCATGGGAATGAAACGAGGCGAATGAGAGGAGAGAAGGACGATGGTGGGTGGATGGATGGATGGATGGATCAGCAGATGGTCGGCTTCTATCAGCAACAGTAACGGTCATAAATGCAGTGAAAGCGACAGCAATACAGCAGCAGCAGCAGCAGCAGAAGCGGCAACAGAGCAATCGAGATGAAAAGTGGATCGAGATTGAAAATAGAGCAGAATGTGCAGTGAGCTCAGCGAGCGTGCCAGCGATTGCAGTGCGAACATGACGGTGGCGGTTGACTCGATCAACCAGAATTTGCAGCGCAGGGTCTACATGGAGATTAATGTCGGCAAGCAGACGCAAGAACGCAGACAGATTCGGCAGCCATTTACCTGTTCATTCATCCATCCAATCCAGAACCTCCGTCACGTTCGCTTCCCGAAATGCAAACCACGGACAGCGTGGTCAAGTTGGCTAACAGGTTGCAACTCGTTTGACACATGTAGATGGTGCAAGTTACTCCAGTCGTCCGCCCAAAGATCGTCAAGAAGAAGGTGACCAAGTTCAAGCGTCACCAGTCTGACCGCTTCAAGCGTCTTTCTGTAAGTAACCACCACTCCAGCCATTTTTTCCCTGCTTTGCCGTCTATCGCTTCCAGAAAGATTGGCTTCGAGCAACAGCGCACGTCTGCGCAGCACGACATAGGTTTCCCAATGTCGTCTAGCAGGCTGCGCCTGTTGCCTGTTGCCAATTGATCGGGAAGCGAATGAATGGGCTGTGCGCTTACGAGCTCTTGGCGATTGTCTAACAAATCTGCGCGCTCTCAACTTGAATTTCACAGGAGTCATGGAGACGCCCAAAGGGTATTGATGGCGTCGTGCGTCGTAAGTTCAAGGGTAACATCAAGATGCCAAACATCGGTTACGGCTCGAACAAGAAGACCCGCCACTTGCTGCCAAACGGCTTCCTCAAGTTCGTCGTGAACAACGTCGCCGAGCTCGAGCTGCTCTTGATGCACAACCGCAAGTACTGCGCCGAGATCGCCCACAACGTGTCGGGCCGCAACCGTCGCGCGATCGTCGAGCGTGCTGAGCAGTTGAACGTGCGCGTGACCAACCCAAACGCTCGCGTGCGTGCGGAGGAGAACGAATAAGCGATGCGCTACTATTAGCGTGTTGCAGTATTTGCGTCTCTTTTACGAACCGGAATTACAACAGGAGGAGCTTTTGCTTGTTGAGGGGCAGCGACGGCTTGGGATTGATTATCTTTGGGACGACGGGGCTTTCAGCAGCAATAAAAAACACCAGCAGGCAGAGATAAATGAGGATAATAGTTCACCATTCGTTTTCGCTTGCTGCCCATCGATGTGTTTTGTTTGTCTTGTTTGATGCTGTTGTTGTTGTCGGTCCATTGGAGCTCTTTGGAATGTGTGGCGTCTACAACATGGTGCCCACACAAAGGATCTCTTCATGATCCGTCCCAAGCTCCATTGCTTCCATGAGTGTGTGTGAGAATGGCGCATAAGACAATGAAGGAGCTGTCTTAATGCTTATTATTGTGACCTTTGCGATGCCAAAGCACCAACAGCAACAGCGTCTCCATGTTTCACATCTTCCATGTGCTTCCAATAATCAGCATGATCTCTCTTGTTTGTTGGCTCGCGTTCGTTCATCTGGTTCCGAAAATACTGGCCCACGGGGTTACCAAATTGCAGAGCGCTGTGATTGGCCGACCCACTCTGCGCTCCACAAAATGTGTGTGACCCACCAAAGCGCAGTTCGCCAAATACGACCACATCATCGTGTGATAGACATGCTGCGCGCGCTGCTCGCTCGTAGCGCCACGACCAAGGCCGCATGGACGTCCATGGCGTCGATGGCCGCGCGATCTTCGCCTGCGGCGATGCGCTTCACAGCCATGCGCTCTGGTGTGCCTGATGCTGGCAGCAACGTGCAGGCGGCTCGCCAGTGGCTGCTCGTCGTGCCACGCCGCACGTTCTCGTCGTCGCCCAAGTCGAAAGCCGAGAAGATGCGTCGCGCGAGCATGGCAGAGGGCAACCGACGCATGCTCATTTACCTCACAGGCGTCGCGATTGCCTGGGTCGGGCTCTCGTACGCGTTCGTGCCGCTCTACAAGATCTTCTGCAAGGTCACGGGCTTTGGCGGCACCACGCAGCGCGTGGACCTCGTGGTCGCGGACAAGCTCACGCCGCGCGAAGACGCCAAGCCGATCCGCATCACGTTCGACGGCGGTGTGAGCGCGATGATGCCCTGGGCGTTCCGTCCGCAGCAGCGCGAGCTCGTGCTTGTGCCGGGTGAGACCGCGCTCGCGTTCTACACGGCAAAGAACAAGACCGACAAGGCGATCACAGGTGTCGCGACGTACAATGTGTACCCGCCGCAGGCCGGCGTGTACTTCAACAAGATCCAATGCTTCTGCTTCGAGGAGCAGCGACTGAAGGCCCACGAGGAGATCGACATGCCTGTGTTTTTCTTCATCGACCCGGAGATCTGCGACGACCCAAGCATGGCGGCCGTCAACAACATCACGCTCTCGTACACGTTCTTCAAGACCGACGACGTGAACGAAGAGGACGTCGAGGACGACGAGGCATAGAGAGAAGAGAGAGAGAAAAAAACGCAGGCGAATGAATGACATGGATAAACAGGGAGTAAATAGAAACAGCAATACAGAACTCTTGCGAGTCTTGTAACCACAGTACGAACGCATAGTTACCACAATCAACTGACGCATATGGTGTACAAGCGGCTGGCTTGGCAGTACCTTCTTCCTCAGCTACTCCACACTTACGTGTGCATCGTCGAAGCTTGTGTTTGCGTGGGAGGTGTCGTGCAATATTTTCATGATTGTGTTCTGGGAGACGCTCGTGTGATACTCTGCTTTCACCATCTCGGCCAGCATCTTTGCTGAGGGTCTTTTGCCATTGTGTGCACACTCCGCCGCCGCCCACGTACGGACTTGACCCACCTGATCCGACGAGAGTTTGAACGGGCGTCCCGATGGACGCGTGATCGGCAAGCCGGCTTTCACGCGGTCTCGTTCTCTCTGCTGCCGCTTGTAGAGCGCTGGGAGACTCACCTTGAGACGCGTTGCAGCCTCGACAGGGGGGCAACCGGCCTTCACCAGCTCGTCCGCCGCTTTCTTCCGCTTCTCACTATTGTACGTTCTCGTCATGCTTGCTTTGCTGGTGCGGAATGACGATTCTGAAAATGCCTTTGATAAGGAGAGAAACCCATATTTTGAAAGGTTGAAGCTGCTTTTCTCCACTGTACTTTAATCAAGTCAAGCAGTGTACGACAGACCACACTCTCACAGTCGCACACACACCGCCGTTGGCTGCCATTGTCGCTTGAGAATAACGCTCCCGTCGCCCGCATGTCGCTTGAGTGTGGAGCCATTGCTCTTGGGAATCTCCGATTCCCAAGTAATCCTTCGGCACGACCATCCCAGATCAACACGTGAAGTTATCCTGACTCATGGGCATGCCGCATTTCCATGGCGACTGTAAAAACGAATTGACAACCTGCACGCAAACCTTGGGCTGCGGTGCAGCTAGCCTCCTGCAGCCGTCTTCGTCGCACTTGAGCGGGAGGTTTCGACGAGGACGGTGACAGCAAGCCTGACTGGCATCAGAGGATCCTGCTGGAGTTCATGACTGGACATAACTTAAGTTTTAGTATTGCTTAGCTTGTAGCTTTTCGCGACACACTTTATCCCGACAGTGAACTCGATCTGCTGCTGCTTACTTGGACACTATTGGCTCGGCCTCGTATTGAAGATGAGGGTCGCTCTGTGCCAGGCCAGCACATCAAGCAATATAGGGCATCTTTTGGTATCAGTGCTTTCTCACTTCGCTCTTGCCTCCTTCCAGCATCCTCTGCGCTTGGTGACATCGAGCTTCGAGAACGCACTGGAGGTCGTTGGGAGTTGCTGCTTCGACCTTGTGCGCAAGAAGTGCGAATTTCATTAAATGAAATAAGGCCAAAAGCCAATTTACAACACTTTAAATGTTAATTTACAAATTTCAAGCAGTAACTTTTATTAATTTACAAAAAAATATTGCTTGATGGGTTTTTGAATCTGTCTTATTTTTTCAAAAACAATTTCGAAGAAAAAAAGCGCGCGCATGCTTTCAACATGCTTGTTTGAAATCCACAGACGGCGGAAGAAGCGCAAAAGGGCAACTTACCCTCGCGGCGGAGGAAGACGCATTAGAAGCAGGCGCCAGTCAGTCTGTCCGGCCATCCGCATTCGAAGCAGCAGCTAAAGCAGAAGAACAGCAGAGCACGAGCGCCGATTGAGAGAGAGAGAGTACACAACATCAAGATGGCGGAGGATGCGAACGTGAAGGTGTTTTGCCGCGTGCGCCCGCCGAACGAGCGCGAGGGCGGCGCATTCGCAGCGTCGATGATGGGGCGAAGCGGATCCACAGCACTATCATCGTCGTTTGTGAAGAAGTGCATCGTCGTGCCGACGTCCGACCCGCTGCAGCAGACCGTGTTCCTACAGAGCCGTCACGCAGCACAGAACAGCGCACCGAAGACGTTCACATTCGACCGCGCGTTTGGTGAGAACGCAACGCAGACCGACGTGTTCGAAGTCGTGGGCGTGCCGATCACGCAGGCGTGTTTACAAGGGTATAACGGAACGATCTTCGCATACGGACAGACGGGTTCTGGGAAGACATTCACGATGCAGGGACCGGACCACGTGATCGACATGGACGCGAACCGATTAACAGCGCAAGAGATGGAACTCCGCGGTCTCGTGCCGCGTGTGTTCGACTACCTCTTTGAAGACGTCGTCGCGAAGGACAGCGCCACACTGAATGTGCAGCACACGTTCGCATGCTCCTTCTTGGAGATCTACAACGAGCGCGTCTACGATTTGCTGGACGGAGGCAGCACGAGAGATCCAACGGGACTGCAGCTTCGTGAGAATGGACGCAAGGGCGTCTTCGTCGAAGGGCTCATCGAAAGCGTCGTGACGAATGCCAAGCAAGCCGCGGAGCTCATGACGCTCGGCGCGCAGAACCGTCGTGTCGGTCAGACTGCCATGAACCGCGAGAGCAGTCGTTCCCACAGCGTGTTCATCCTGCAGATCCAGTCCAAGGAGACGACCGCAGACGGAATCACGAAAGTGCGATCTTCGCGCTTCAATTTAGTAGATCTTGCAGGCTCCGAGCGACAGCGAAACACAGAGGCGGCGGGGGAGCGGCTGAAAGAAGCAGGAAGCATCAACAAGTCGCTCTCTGCATTGGGAAACGTCATCATGGGTCTCGTTGAGCAGTCTGCGGGGAAGAATCGCCACGTGCACTACCGTGATTCGAAGCTCACTTTCCTGCTGAAGGACTCGCTAGGCGGCAATTCCAAGACTTTCATGATTGCGACGATCTCACCAGCTGAAGACTCTGCCTACGAGACGTTGTCGACGCTCAAGTTTGCGCAGCGGGCGAAGCTTATTCGCAACAATGCGGTCATCAATGAAGACTCGTCAGGGAGCGTGCTGGTTCTTCAGGAAGAGATCCAGCGGTTGCGCCGCCAATTACACCAAGCCCAGCTGGAAAGCGTCAAGATCCCGTCAGAGCCGCACCTTGCACTACTTCCTTCCTCTACAGTGGCTGAAGCTTCGAGCTCGAGTGGCTTGACCCAATGCGATCCTGCGATCGATGGTCGCTTTCGAGAGCTCGAGACTGCTTTCGCAACTTCAATTGAGAAGAACAGTCAGCTGAAGCGATCTCACGAGCACCTAAAGCTTCAGGAGGAGCACTTGAAGTCGCTGTGCGCTGAGATGAAGAGGAATATCACCCATCTGAAAATGGTACTTCGCCTTCGACATGGCAAATCCGGCTCATCAGACGACATGGACAAAGAGATGATGGACTACGAGCCATCCGTTGACGCGATTGAGTGGCGACTGAAGTACGAAGAGCTCGAAGAGAATTTCGCAGAGCTGCAAGACGAGATTCAGCAGCGACGGATGGCGGAGAACTTTTCTGGAAGGGAGAGCAGCGGTCACATTGAAGGCGAAATCGAGAATCTCAACTTGATGCTGCTGGCGTTGACAAAGCAGCTAGCGTATGTCGTGCGGGACAAGCACGACTTGCAGGATCGTCTTCTCAATCTGACGAAATCTGCTGGCGACAGCGAAGATGCAGAAATGGGGTCGTCCGATGCACGAGCCGAAGATGACCAGATGGTGGCGAAGTTACAGGAGGCGCTGAAAACCCAAGCTCAAGAATACAATGCCAGGGTGAACGCGCTTTTGGCTGCCAAATGCGCCGCTGAGGACAAAGCGAGAGAGGCGTCGTTTGAGCTCCTCGACATGAAGCAGAAAGAGGCTGCGTGGAACATCCAAGAGAAGGAACGTAACATTCGACTCCAGGATGCTGCGAGCATAGCTCAACAAGCAGAAGAGTCAAGAGTACTCGCGGATACCTTGTTGAAGCAAGAGAAGCATGAACACCACGAGCGGCTCTTCCGCGCGAAACAAGAGCATGAAGAGACGAAACTCAACTTTGAATCCAAGTTTGCAGATTTGCTCACGAGCAATCAGCAGCTTGTTCGCGACCACGAGCATCTGAATGAAGAAGCTTCCGCTTTGCGAGAAGAACGCGACAGCTTTGAAAACAAATCGAAAGAGCTGTCGGATCAAGTCACAAAGCTGCTTTCGGAGCTGTCGGAAAGTGAGAAGATATCAAGCGAGAAATCCCTTGAGATTGACTCCCTTCAGAACAACCTCTCGATCATTGTTGCGAAGCTGGACGACGCTCGAGCCACTATTCAGAGAGGCGAAGAACTGGTGAGTGAGCTCCGGACGAGTATTGTCAATCTTGAAGACACAAGTGCGTCCCTTCGAAAGGACATGGACGCGAAGGGTGATGAGCTGAAGAAGATGCAGTCTATCAAGGAAGAAACCGATCGCGAAATCTCACACTCCAGGGTCGAAGTGAGTGATCTCCAGCAGCAAAACAGTAGTTTGAGCCAGGAACTCGAGAAAGCCATTGCAGCGCTTGACAAGATCAAGATCACGAATGGAGATCTCGAAAATCAACTGGCAATGGCAGCAACCGATATTGCAATCCTGAAAGAGTCTGAGTCAACGCTGCTGAACGTGAAGATTCAGCTTGAAGAGAAGTGTGAGGAGAGTCAGAAATCACTTGCAGAAACTCGACAAGAGCTTACAACGCTGGTGAACGACCACGTGGAAGAGATGAAACAGCTGAATGCACAAACCGACGCAAAGATTCAAGCCCTGACAGCAAGCTACGAGGTGAGTCTTCAAGGAAAATCAGACGAACTCGAGCAACTCCAGATGAGCTTTGACGACGCGATACAACAAAGTGGACAGAAGCAAGCGGAGCTTCAGCAAACGCACGAGAAGCGTGTTCTCGCGATGGAAAGTGCCAAGACGGCGTTGGAGCAGGAGTTCGCTAAGAAAATCGACGGATTCGAGGATGAAATCAGTGCTAAACAAAAAGATGTGGAGGAGCTTAGAAGTGAGCTGTCCCAGCTCAAGAGCGAGCTCGAAGATCGTGCTTCAAAGTCCAACGCTCTCGAGCAGCAGAACAGCGAGCTTCAACACGTTCGGGACGCTCAGCAAGCAGACTTGGAGAAGAGTGAAAAGGTGATCGCTGCCTTGCAGTTGGCGAACACTGAACTGACTCAGACTCGCGATAGTCTGCGCGCTGAAATCGAAGAGAGAGCTAGCGCCATCGCAGAGCTACAGCAGAGCAAGGAAGAGCTGGCCCAGACTCGCGACGAGCTGCACTCTAAGCTAGAGCAGAGAGAGCTGTCGATCCAGAAACTGTCGAGTGAAGTTGAAGCTTTGAACGAGAGTTTTAGCGCTGCAAAGATCCGTGAAGAAAAGCTGACGAGCGACTTGGCAGCTACACTCGAGCAAAGCACCCAAACTACCCAAGAACACAGCCATCTCGTTGCAAGTTTGAAGACAACTCACGCAGAAGAGCTGGGCCAAATCAAGAAATCAGCTGAACAGACTATCGCTGCACTGAATGAGACACTCTCTGTGAGCAAGCAACTTGTCAAAGCGAAAGGTGATGATATCGCGAAGCTGGAAGCAGAGCTTCAAGCTCTTATTGTGCACAACAAAACTCAGATGCAGGAGGCGGAGCAAGTTTTGCAGACCACGGAGAAGGAGTTGCAGTCTCTCAAGAACGAGCTGATTGCCAAGGAAGCCGGTCATCAGCAAAGAGAACAAGCTTTACAGGAAGAGTTGCGCTCATTGGAAGCAGATGCAGAGCGTTCAAGCGGCGTAATCAAGACCCAGCAAGAAGAAATCGAGGCGTCAGCAAGCGCTGCCGAGTCGCTGAAGAAGAAGGTTCTTGCGCTGACGAAGTTGGGATCATCACAGAATGCCGAGCACGAAGCAGAACTGGAAGCGCTGCACATTCGAGTCAAAGAACTCGAGCTGGTCGCTGAGACGAAGAGCTCGAAGGCGACTGATGCTGCACAGAAGTTTGATGAGGAGAAGCACTCGTTGCAAAAACGATTGGAGAACACCGAGCTAGAACTCTTGAAGCAAAACAAAGTGAATCAAGAGCTGGCACACAGGAGCGAGCAGCTCGGGTTGACAGTTGGCCACCAACAGCAACAACTCAAGCAGAGCAAAGACAAGTTGCATGCGATGGAAACTGAGCTTGAGCAGTCTGCAGAGTCTATCCGTCGTACAAAGAGTGAGCTTGCTGCGAAGAAGGCTAACATGAGCGAACTCGAGGCAACACTTGCTCGGCTACAATCGAAAGCTGACGAATTGCAACAGGAGAATCATGCTCTTCAACAAAACCGTCAGACAAATGCTGATCTCACGGCACTCGCTGAGAAACTTGCTGAACGGACTTCTGAGATTGCGAAGAAGAAAAATCGCGTGGAAGCGGAGCTGAAGGAAGCCGAAAAAGAGAAGGAAACGGCAGCGGCGACCCGAAAGAAGCTGGATGCGGTCAGAGACGACTACCAAAAGTGCAAGACGCGTCTAGAGGAGCTGGAACCACTGGTGGTCCAGTTGAAGAGCGACAAGAAGAAGCTGGAACGCGAGACCCAGATGCAGAGCGCGCGACTCGAGAACATCTCCAAGGAAAACGACAAGCTCGTGGGTCACGACAACAAGCGCCAGAAGATTCAGTACCACTTCAAGGTCAAGGAAGAAAACAACCGTCTTCTCGGTGAGGTCCGTCAGCTGACAGACGAGAAGTTCAAGCTGCAAACAAAGCTGGACAAACTCAAACTTGCGCTGAAAGAGAAGGAGAACTTTGGTGAAGTCGCGATTCTGCCAAAGCGACCAAGTCCTCCCAGCGGGACGAACAACATCTCGACCACGTCGTCAAGCAAGACAGCAACAGCACAGTCAGCAGTCACGAAACCAGCAGGTGCAAAGAAGCTGATTCCCGTCTCGTCTGGACTTGGCGGACTCGAGAGCTCGAGTCTTGCGCCGTCGAAGCCGAACAAGAAACGACTGCACAGCCGAATCGAGCGGTCCTGAGTTGCATCCAGTGTAACGTCTAAATGGTAATTGTACAGGAGATTTTTACATTATTAGGTGGCTAGAAATGAATCGCGTTTGCATTTTACAGCACTAGTTGCGAGTGAGAGGTGTAAGTGTGTTAACTTTAGTTCTGTTTGAAGCAGCTCACGCGGCCACGATGAAGAGCTTGATGGATGTCGCTAAGTCCATGGACATGCAGCAAGCAAAACTAGCTGAAGCAGGTGGCTCAGCGCTTTCACTTGTGGACATTGCCAAGAAACAGAATGCTGCGGGAGATGTGAGCGGATCCGGAGCTGAGAAGAAGTCCATGACGCTCATGGACGTTGCGCGGCAGGAAAGCGCAAATGCTGTCGGCAAAACCCAACAGCAACCATCCGCTCCGACCAAATCACTTGCGAGTCTTGCCCAGGAGATCAACGACGAAGACAGCAAGTGAATCGAAAGCGCACTAACAATCACGGCGAACACAGTGAAAGCCGAGCAACGCGAGCGCCAAGCAGCCATTCTCAAGGAAGCTGTCGCTGAAGTGCACCAGGAAGAGACCCAAGCTGCACTCAACCTCGTTGCGAAGATCGAGAGAACCAGCAAATCCGACCCACCAGCCACTGCTGCTACTAGAGTCACGAATGCAGCGAAATACCAGTCGGATTCAATATCCAACCAGCAAAACGATGTTAATGAGCCAGGAGACGATGCCGACGGATATTCGAGTTTCGGAGATGACGACGAAGAAGAAGAGGTACCCAAGAAGCCACTGACAAACCTCAACAAGACCAAGAAGAAGCAGCAGCTCTTTGACGAAGAGAATGGATCCGATAGTGAAGGCGACAATGGCCCGGAGCGGACGATCGCGAGCGACACGCCCGAGAGCAAAGCGTTCCTGCGCGCAGTATACCGCGCCGACCTGCGCAAGATCCAAGACATGCTGGATACTGAGGAAGTGAGCGCGGCAATCGCCGACCAGGTAGGTGTGTTCACTGTGTTTGTTTTCCTAACGGATGGCGGTGATACCTAGAACAACTCCTATTGACAATGTGAATTGATGTTGTTGTTGATCTGCAGCATGGGTGGAGCGGACTGCACTGGGCGGCGTCGCAGGGCCACACCAAGATCCTCGAGTTTTTGCTCAAGCAAGGCACGCAAGTGGACGTCGTGGACCATGTACGAGAGAGTGCAATTTCCGCGTCCATCATCATTTGATAATGAGCACAGCTCACAAAGTGATGCATGGTCTCTCCTCCTATACTAACAGATCAATGGCTGGACGCCGCTGCACATCGCCGCAGTGAGAGAGATGCTGCCGTGCGTGAAGCTGCTCCTGCAGTCCGGAGCGAACCCGCGCATCCGAGACAGCTATGGGGATTCGGCGACCGACATTCTGCGAGCGATCCACGGCAAGAAGAGGGGCAAGTTTCTGCAGATGGTGCAGCAATTCCAGGCTTCGAGCAGCGCATGAATATGCTTTTTGTGGGTTTGCTGGTTTGTTCATGATGGAATGCGATCGTAGCATTTGGTGACTGTCAACAATGCTGTTTCTCCCCCGAGGTTCCTACGCCATATGCAAGCCATCACATTACGCACACGACGATGGATTCAATCATGTTTTCTTTCCTTTTTCTTGTTTTATATTCAGAGCCAAACTCGCATTATCACCACCTTCTCCATGCTTCAGTTGCCGCAGTTCTTCTTTCTTCATACGTTGCGCGCGCCTATACGAAGAACGAGATGATGCATCCACTCCCATCCGAGCGCTCTGGTTGCCTTGAGTGCAGCTACAGTTGACTCGTTACCATACATGGGGGACAAATAGAGAGCACACACAGATACTCACCCACTCTACCCCCGTTCTCCTTCGCCCCATACCGTTCTCTTTGTTTCTGTACTTAAGAGGACGCGCCGAAGGAGCCGACGTTGTCCTTCTTGTCGTTCTTCTCAACCTTGACGGACTCGCGGTACTTCTGCAGATAGAGCTTGAGCGGCTCGACATAGCTGTCGAAGCCGAGCGTGCTCATGGCCCAGATGATGTCGTCGCCGTTGATCGTCTTGCGCTTCTCCTGCTGGCACTTGTCGCTCGCCTCGCTCGTGATGAACGAGATGAACTCGCTCACGCACTCCTGCACAGTCTCCTTGCCGTCCTTGGCGATCTTCGCGGTCGACGGCAGGGACACCTTCATGATGCGCGAGATGTTGGCGGTCGGCAGGAAGCGGTCCTGCTCGCGGATCTCGTCGTTGTCGTGGTCTTCCTTGCTCGCCATGCTGCTGGAGTGCTTCAGATGCTTCACGGGGCGTCCTATGTGTTGTTTGACTGACTCGAGCTCTTGCTTTAGCTTCGATTGGGAAAGTGTCTATTTTTTGGTTTCGCGCGCCAAACAAGCAGCCAAAAGCTGCAAACTATCAGGTATTTTGCCGGCAGCTGCTTCTGAGTGGCGCTTGATTGGCTGGAAAGCGTAATTTATCGACCAAAGAAGGTTTTCTTTCGTGATTTCGAGAATTTTGATACTGCGCAAAATGAGTCCGCTTTTGTTGAATCAGTGCAAAATGATACAGATGACTAGATGACTCGATCGATCGATTTACCGTGAGCGATATGGTTTAATTCTAGCAACAGCAATGCTCTTTCTCGCAATAGCAGATGCCCTCGAACAATTGAATTCGAGTACACGCGCCCACGATGAAACATCTCCAGAAAACCAGTATGTGCGTTCGCTTCTCGCTCATGATCAGCTGCAATGATCCAGGCACATGTATTTGACCAGAGCAGTTTATGTGTGATAAGTTTATATTTTGTCAAGTATATACCAAACTCGACTTCCAACTCATCTGGTCACTCTTCCGACGGTAGAAAGTTTCGCTTGTCCAACACATAACAAGATAAAGATATCGTCTCCGGATTCGAGATACATGAAGCGCCTCACGCTTCAAGAATACAAAGTGAAGTGTTCTTGCAGGTCGACTAAAATGGAGTCCTGAAACTTCTGTCCAGAAAGTATTTTCACATAAAAAGAGCGCAACTCATGCACCAATGCACCTCCAACTCAGACTCTGAGTCTCCGACTAAGAATAGAAGAGTGAATGTTCTCTGATTCGACCTTTCCGACTCGCTGATATTTACCAGTTATCGACCAA
>JAASFU010000025.1:0-69240 GCA_023333955.1 Globisporangium paroecandrum
ACGCGCAACGCGTAACCTGCCGTAAGGCGTGCAGCACTTTGGCGAGTTCTGTGTACGCGGCGGGAGGGTTGCCCGGGTAAACCCCCCTCCTGAATCTCGTGAGAATGTTTGCTTGTGCTGATTCGTTCATTTTGATTTGAAATTGGCATGCCGCATGCGTGCAACTCTCGCGACACGCACTGTCCACTCAATACCTGTAACTATTAATACCTCTATCTGTGAAACCTTCATAAACATATATTCTGTTAGAGCAATTTTGGCGTATCAATCTGGGGGGTTTGCCTGTAGTAACTGTTTGGGAGGTGGTCCAGACGTATTTTAGAGAATTTTGCGCCAAAATTTGGTAATTATCTGTTAGAAACGGTGGTTCAGAAACGTGCGTAATTCCTAGCAACGCTGTGTAAAGGGTGGTCAACGGTTTTAGCTGAAGAGGTTGTTTTCGCGCAAAAAGAAGCACAGTCATGGCTCCACTTTTCTATTTCAGATCGCTTCTAGCCTTAAGCTTTTTATCAGCGATTCTGTCTTTTTAAAAAATCAACAAAAAAACTGAAAAAAGAAAATGATCAAATTAGACAAAAATCAAGACAACCACAAGTTCATCACGTTCATCAACATAACACCAAGATGCTCCGCCGCTGCGTCGCTGCGAGCCGCTCCGTGCGCCGGTCCGCGCCCCTGGGCGTGCGCTGCAATAGCGGCAGCAGCAGCGACTTCTCGTTCGAGTCGCTGATCGCGGCGCCTGCGACCACGGAGCAGGTGGCGCTGCGCCTGCAGCAGTACTTTGACAGCAAGGACCTGAACGCCGTGTCGCCAGCGCTGCGCCACCAGATCGTGCACTCGAGTGAGTTTGTGCACAAGCTGCGTCCGCTGCTGCAGTGGGCGTTCCAGAACCTGCCTGTGAGAGTGGCTTGTGAGGAGGGCGAAGGCTCTCAAGCGCCAAGCGCTTCCATTAACGCGGTTGGCGCGATCTTCATGATGATGACGCCGTGGACCAACATTGCCAAGGACAAGATGTGGCGCAACTTCTACATCCGCCAGTTCTTCCTCTCGCGCGCGCCGCTGGACGCATTCCTGGCCGTGTACGAGATCCACGAGTCCGTGCTTTCGGAGACCCGCCAGAGCGAGAAAGAGGCCGCGTTCCTGGCGTCCGACCTCGTGCAGGAGTTCTGCGCGCGTGGACGATTCGCCGAAGCGATCGACGCGTACGCGCAGCTGCCGCTGACCGACAAGGCGCGACGAGACATCGTGGGCGTCGTGCAAGACCACGAGCAGTACGCGAGTCTCGTGCACCTGTACCGCGCGCACCGAGCGCTCGATCCACCAGCGGGACCGCTCGACCCGTTCCCGCTGCTGAATGCGCTCAACATCCTCAAGCGCCACGACGAGCTCTACCGCGAGTTTCAGAAGCTCTCGCCCCAGGAGCAAGGCCGCGCAGACATTCAGCAGCTTGTCGGCTAAGATGAAGGGCACTGCGATGGACAGTCTCGATTCAAGAGGCTTTCTCTTGTGCACAACCAGCATGGAGAGTCTGATCTGATTGAAATGAGGATTTGAAGGGGCAATGCAGAAGCTGGGACGACTGATGCGCATGCATGCTGATCCATTTCAATTCCTTACGAGCGACACAGTGTAGTCGGAGCACTTTAGCGCGTTGAGGACCCATCTTCCTCTGGAGGTGTCTATCTCTATGCACGCAGGGGATTCAGTAGAGAACATTGAGAGCATTGCTAAGCCGAAAGTAAACAAGAAAGTTGACTTGCATAGAGATTACTCGCCGACGCTTTCTTTTGAACATGCGTAAACTATTTTTGCCAGCGACGACAGATACTGAACCAACAAAGACGAGAGTCATGCAAAAAGCAAAATATATACAGAGAACTAACAGACACCGACTGGAAACTGTAAATGAGAAATGAAGAATCACCTGCTCAGGTGTTGTCAAAAATGGTGCGTGGGCTGCATGAGACTGCTGCAGCACTTCCTTCCTTGGGAAATTGGTCCGCCTACCACCCTGGGTGCTTACAGGATGCAGCTTCCAGATGGGGTAGTCATCATCATGCGGCGGTCGTTGGCAGTGTGAGCCGCTGGAGTCTTGTCGTCCAGCGCGTCGAGCTGCGCCTTCTTTCGGCGGACAGCGACGATGGCCGTACCAGCCACCATGGCCACCGCTCCGAGCACCGCGATCAGGTACACGCCAGCTGGAGTGCTGCTCGAGGCCTCGCTTCGAGTCGTGACGTCCTGCACGGTGCTGGAGTCACCAGCCTTGACAACACCGGCGTCAGTTGACGTTTCAGCGGCCGGAGCCGCCGTGGTGGCAGTACCCGCTTCCGCACCAGTGCTTTCCGACGATGGCGTCTCGCTAGCGTTGGAGTCATCTCCGTTCTCGATGCTGCGGTTCTCTTCACCAGCTTCTGCCGTGCGGAGGTACGAGGACGATCCGCTGCCAGTGGAGCTCGACCCCAGCGAGGATTCCGCTTCCAGACCAACCTCCAGGGTCGGCTCTGGGGTAGGAGCCGGAGTTGGTGCTGGGGTTGGAGCTGGAGTCGGCGCCGGGGTTGGTGCTGGGGTTGGCGCCTGGGTGGTTGGGGGAGGCGTTGGTGCCTGGGTTGTTGGTGGCGGGGTTGGCGCTGGAGTGGCACCACCTGAGCCGCCAGGACAGAACGTCACCACAAAGTCCGTGTTGAGCACGCACGTATGGGTCTTGATGTCGTCCTTTGGGTACTGGTACGCGTCCGTGCAGCCGTCCGCCATGCACGTGAGCACACGGCAGCGGTCGCCATCCGGGGACACTGGCGCGATCTGCATCGGCACGTTGAAACCCACGCCACCAGTGTACGCCTTGCACGCATCGAGGCTTCCGCAGTAGTCCGGCTAAAGACAAGACGCAGCGATAGGAGCACACAAGTCAGTCTACCAGTTTCTCGTACGCTCTCCTTGAACTCAGAGCCTTTGAGGAATAATACTTACGCCGCTCTTTGGACCAGTCGGGATGATGCTGATGTCGAACCACGCGCGGCCACCGTCACCCGAAAACTCAGCCACTGCATATCAACAAAAAGATCACAGAACAGTTCGTCAGCATCAAAACAAGCAACACACAGAAAGCGACGAGCAACTGGCGAATAGAATACGTACAGGTGGCCTGCGCGTTTTTGCTGTGGCGGAAGACGTGCGCGCCCGAGTTCGGTGCGATCGTGCGCGTGGTGCTGCCGCCCACCGCGATGTTCTCGACGGTCTTGGCGTCGAACAGCTCGATGTTGTACGTGCAGCGGTTCGTGAGCGTGACCGCGAAGCCCTGGACCTGCGTGGTCGCCGCGAGCGCCATGAGCGCGATCGAGAGGAAATTTGCCGTGCGCACCATTTTGACAGTAAGTTGGTTGTCTATTACACTGTACTCGACGCGGAAGAAAAGGCAAAGTGAGGAAGTGATTACGGGTGCAAGTTGGTGGAAATGAAGCGCGGGCGGGTGGACCTGATGGATGACCAGCCGCCCCGCCTTTGCCTCTGCCCCAGACTGTCTCTGTGGCTGTCTGGGGTACCCCAGACGCACCAGATGCGCGTGCGGAATTGGCTGAGGCTCTCACAGTTTGCAACGGCATTTCCACACAAGTGGACAAGCGGGAGTGGGTGAGTTGCAAGAAGAGGGGGAAAGGGAAACAAGGGGATGGGTTCAAAACTGGGAGAGCCAGAACATATGGAGGAGCTCCCCCGAAATAACGTGATTCAGTGGATTTGGAGGTGGTTCGTACTAAAAGTTAACGACTGGGTGCAAAATATACTTGTTTAAGGTTGGATTTGTCACAAACTGCAGCAGAGAGTGTCGTCACGTTGTAACTGACTGGAAAGGAGTACAGTTTCGTGTATTCATGAAATAAGACCATATTTCATGAATATATTTCATCATGAGGGAGACCCGTGAATTGAGGACCAGTGTGTAACACATGCTACAGTATCTCTTGGCTTCATGCTGACCAGAAACCAAGAAGAGCGTGGGGCTGTGAATGAGTGTTTCGTGTCAACCATGAAGCGTAAGCGAGCAATCCGTAGCTATCTGAGCCTCCCTTTCCTAGAATGCGCTTTCTTGTGTACTTGAAATACATAGAACACCTCGTCAGTACCATCATTGCTTTTTACTGAGATCTTGGTTCCTCCCAAAAGCAATCTTCCTCTCCTGTTCACATTTGGTAAAATGATCCCTCGTTTATTATTCTTGGGTTTCTTTTTCTGTACCCAACTACTGTAACGCTTGTCAAAGGTCGCCAAACTCCACATCTCGTTCGAAATTCCACACAACAAAACAGCAGTAAACTTGAGCAATCCCCAAATCCAACAGCTCCGAGCCCTTCCAATACCCCCAACGCATAGCCTCAATGCGCACTGTCTTCACGCACAGTATAGTACGGCGTTGCCATTCCCTACAAGCTCGCTCGCTTGCATGACAGATAACAGACAGACAGATGCGTGTATGAGTTTCTTTTTTGTTGCTGAAAATTATTATTGATTGGGATCCTTGAGGGTCCGTTCAAGATCTTGGCATGAAGTTGTCAAAGCTCTTTGTATCGTATGTCGTGTGTTTGTTGTTGTGTGGGAAAATAGGATTTTGTTCGAGGCTTCGCTTGCTGGGCTTTGAGCCATCACATTGTAAGGCTTCTGCCTCTTTTGACGGCCGGCACCAAGCGACTGGCCGATTCGTTTTTATAGGAAAGTCTCATGTGGCGCCCTTGAGGTCTGGTCGACCAGAGCCTGGCTGTCGGTGTTAAACACGACAATGATCGACTGGCTATACTGAAGCCTGAATTAATCGATTTTACCAATACGCATGGATGGATGTCCAATGAAGAGACATCTGAGCCATTCGTTACATATTCTGTTGATAGCCATTAAGCTCCGATCCGACTGTTGTACCTGACTCGTCGGTGTACTTTTCAAGCTCTTGTACACAACCCAGACGCGTCGAGTACTGTCCAAGAGCTCATTCGCATCCGTAGTTCTTACTACGTCAGGGAGTTCATCAGCAGGTAAACAACCTGGGACAGTAACGATCTGAAACACCAGACGCATACAATCCTAATGCTGACTCCCAACGGAACTGAGCCCCAAAGTACTTTACAAAAAAGCTCCTTGTAAAATTAGTGCTCTCTCGAGTCTCGTGCTCCTATGTAAATTTAGCCGTCCAGCGCAGCCAGCTCAGGGCTTCGCTCAGAAGCTGAAAGCTTCGAGACTCGCTTCCTTCCACTTACCAAGCGGTTAGCTGAGCGCCAAGCTCCACAATACGCCCACGCGCGCATCCGGGAGACATGGACATCTGCCCGGTGTTGCGTTCACCCTCGATCGCGGACCTCAAGTGCCAGCCGTCGTCCACTTCGAGGCCCTCAGCGGTGTTCGCGTCCCAGATCCTGAGCTTCCAGCGCACGCGGTCCAGGTTCGCGATCGAGCGAGGGTCCGAGACTCTAAAATTCATCGTCCCCGTACGCGCGGTCCACTCGGTGCATGGCTCCAACAACTCGTCGT
The DNA here is from genome assembly GCA_023333955.1 of Globisporangium paroecandrum. NCBI lineage: Eukaryota > Oomycota > Peronosporomycetes > Pythiales > Pythiaceae > Globisporangium > Globisporangium paroecandrum. Next base: position 5,512 of record JAASFU010000025.1, read on the forward strand.
CGCCATGACGTCGAGGTCGAGGACCTCAACTCTGAGGCCCCGCCCCCGGTGCTGCCGCGCCAGGACTCGTCCGTGTACCCGAGCGCTATGGCGCGCAATGCCGCGTCGTCCCCAACGCTTCCCAGTGGAACTTCGGATCCGTCACTATCATCTTCTCCAAAAGCAGCAGCTCAAGTCTCGGCCGCAACTTCAACAAGACCATCACTCTCATTGCCTTCATCAAATGGCTACATTTCGACCTCGACGTATCGGATACTTTGGATGGTAAAGGCGCTGTTCTTCGCTGGTTTTGGAGCTTTCTGCGTGGTCTCGGCTACGATCCACCAGGTATTTCCTGAGTCCGAGCGCATTGCGACCTTGCGAGTCCAGCTCTTGAATGGAGCTGGAGATACCAGCACTCCACTGAATGATCTACACCTGGTCTCGTGCGTTGTCTTTGCAAGCGTGCACCTTAGTTCGCTACTCAGGATGGTGGCTAGAGCCTTGTATCTGAAAAGAATACGCGTCGCACCGGTTGTTGTTGTCGCAGCAGCAGCAACCTCGAGTGCAAACAATACCGACAACGACCAGGTCCAGGCTTTCGACCGGCAGGATACAAACAACAGCAACGGCAATGTGAATCAAGGGGACAACGACTCGCCTAAGAAACGAGCAGCAACGCAGCGACTGTCTCGTCTAAGCGGAAAGTCCCGGCTTGCAGTCCACGTACCCCAGAGTCCTCTGGTTTCTTACCAGCGCCTACTGGAACTGGACTCGAGTGCTGAGTTCGAGCATGAGTACATCAAGCTCCGAGTCGTGCAGCTTGCATTGCACACCTGCCTCGCATCGTCTATGAGTGGAGGTGTATCGAGTGTGAGCCTAAACCAGCTCTACGCTGCTGCGATCGTGCTGAGCTGCTGGGCGCCAGTGAGTATCCACGTACTCTGGATGCGCTCCGACTCTGTGCGTCGTCGGCTTTGCTGCATGACTGCGGTGCTTCTATTGGACGTCGTTGATGTGGTGATGATCCCCATGGGACTCTGGAATCCGTACCTCGAAATCTACAACGAGCAAGAGCGGTATTCGCCGATCCCCAAGCAGTACAACGACACGTGGATCGTCAACATGCTCCTGGACTTCCAGTTTCTAGACGGCAGGACGCTCTGGCGCACGATCCTGAGCATTGTCTTTGACTTCAACATCGCCATGTGCCTGCAAATCGCGCCGCCAACGCTCGATCCAACTTCGCCAGGGAGCTTTAGACAGAAGGCAACCTCAAGCATCCAGGTTGGTATTCTCCCTTCAGGACGCGTCCAGTCAAACTCTAAAAACGCAGTTGGTGGGCAAGGCTCACAGACCAAGAGCTACGGCACCACCGCAGCTAGCTCCCTATCATCATATTTCCAGCAAACAGTACTTGAACAGCTGCTCCAGAGGTCCAGACTCTCATTGATGACACTTGTGCTGCTCTCTTGGGGGATTGGCGTGCTTATCTCCTACCTCGTTGCTGTCTCTCAACTGCCGTCAGGCGACTGTCTGGTCCACACGTTCCCGTGGTTCCAAAGCAAACCATCTTGCGTGCTACTCGAGATCAACTGCCAGACTGGCGAGCAGCTACAACAACAGCAGGACCTCACGAGCCTACTGAAGCCCCTCGACTTTGACGACAGCGCTCTCCAGTACCTCGTGATCTCGAACTGCGACAAGCTCAAGATCACGACTCGACTTCGAGACTTTCAAGGGCTCTTTGGGCTGAAGATCCGCGATTCCAGTATCACCACCTGGGGTTCCGACGCGTCTCTATCGAGTTTGTATCATCCCAAGCTGCGGTCGCTCTCGTTCGTGCGCGTGAGCACGGTAGCACAGTCTACTTTCATCAATCTGGAGGATCCAGAGAATCCAACTGAGGCCCTTACAGCACTCCAAATCTGCGACTCGAATGTCACGGGTCTGCATCCGACCTCTTCACAGGACATCTACTCGAGTTGGCACAGCCTCGCGTTCCTGTATCTGGAGAATTCTAATCTGGCCGAGTTCCCAGCACCCGAAGTCATCAGAGGTCTACCTCTGGTGGACTTCTCGCTCAATGGGAACTCGATCTTCGAAGTCCCGAAAGAGTTCCTCTTTGAAAATGGAAACAACACCGAGCTCAAGCGACTCTGGCTGAATAGAAACCTGATTTCTGAGCTTCCCAGAGATGATGGCAAGATCCAGGGGTTCCAACTGACGCTGTTGTCGATGGGTTCGACGGATTTGTCAAGTTTGCCAGCCTGGTTGTCATCGGAATTCGCGCGCAGGGCCTCGGTTTTCCTAGGGGGTACCCCGTTGTGTACTGCTAGCGAACGGTTAGTAGTATTCGAGAGCTCAGGGTTCCCGGCTGTGAGCTGTACGACGCAACGCGCGTCTTCCTGTAGCTAAACAAACCTTCAAGATACTACAACTGAGCAAAATGCGCAAAGCTAGCTACCAGTAGTTAGATCTCAATATTGGTCAATTCTGATGGTGAATCGGTTCAAAAGTACGATTTCTCAGCGGTTCTTCAACCGCCAGAACTGTTCCCACTCGAGTGGGTACATGTGTGTCTTGCTGTACTCGACGTAGCAGTCCACTTCAAACGGCCCCCACCGGAAGAGTTTGTCTGGGACTGACACACCGCCGCTTGAAACTCTTGATTCGCACAGCGGTGTGACCCACCCCGTCATCGGCACCACACTCTCTAGCTCCAAGTCCAGCCACTTCTGTGGCGATTTCGATACATTCGTGCCAGAGAACCCAATCAACGTCGTCCCCGAGAGATCCCCGAGGTTCTCCGGCATGCTTTGCAGCGGATTCCCATGCAGGAATAGCTGGTAGAACCTGAAATTCGCAAAGAAATCGTCGGGGATCGTCGTGACTCCATTGCCGCTCAGCGACAGCCAGTTGCAGACTTCCAGGAACGCCAGTGTTGAAGGTACTTGGGTGATCCCGGGACTCAGTTCCAGTAAGTACTGAACGCCCAGCCATTTCTCGTGCAGGTCCTCCGGTAGCGAACTCAGGTTCGTGCCGCAAAGCTCCACGTCGTAGAGCGTGGAGGGAAAGTCCGAGGAAAGCAGCCCGTCAGGGATCGCGGTCATGTTCGTCAGCGAAATGTACAAAAGCTGGATCGCGATGTGCTTCTCCCCCGTGAGCGCGGCGTCTCGACCCCACTCTGCGATAGTGGAGTTGTAGATCTTGAGCATCTGGAGCTTGGAGATGCTCTGAAGCTCGCTGGGCACCTCGAGTTCGGGGCAGTGCGAGAAGATCAGACCCTGGACGTGTCCCAGGGCCACATCTTCAAAGATCTTTTGGACTCCCGGCTTGGTCCCTAGAAAGCCTCGCTGGGTACAGCTCACTTCGAGCACCACGCAGACGTACTTTGTCGCGGCCCAGGGCCGCAGTTCCAGGAGACATCCCGGGTCACTACCAAAGTACGCGATCGTCGTGGCGTGCAAGTGCAGGATGAGGACCCCGAGTCCCCAGCCTAGCAATAGAAAGTTGTAGAGCACCTTGGTGATGATCTTGCGCTTGGTCTTAACTGGCTGGGCTTGGAACGTGTGAAGGCTCCTGGTGTTATTCCCATCGGCATCGAGAGGGTTGATCTTCTTCTTGATCCCAAACTGCATCTGCCTCATGAGGACCCGTTTGATCTGGTGCAACCGCAGCAACAGGCTGAACCCGGGGAACATCTTAGACACGAAGTCGAGCCACGAGGTCACGAAGAACTGCCGGTTCTCGGCCACGGTGTTGATGTACCAGACATCCGAGTAGTAGTTGATGAATGCGAAGCCCTGCGTCTCGACGTCGAACTCGCGGTAGTACGGGTAGAAGATCGCGCTGGGCACGATGACCGAGTACACCACGTCGAGCACCGAGTCGACCACGAGCCGCACGATCTCGATCGTCGCGCGGTGCTGTTTTCTGAAAACCACGTGCACGAATGGCGCGAACTAGCAGTTGAGCACGAGCACGAGCGCCACGAGCCGGTTGATCCACACGCGCGCGATGAAGGTGCTGATCTTGTGCGCCTGGAACGTCTGGAGCCCGATGTCCACGAGGAGCTCGAGGTCGTGCGGCTGGAAACCCAGGACCTCAAAGTGTTTGGGTTTCTCTGGCTCGGAAGAGGATGATGAAGGTGGTGAGGACTCGGAACCCGGGTTCTGTTGCTGGCGCCTAGGGACTATGCGAGCCAAGAGCCGAGACCACCATGGCTGTTGCCTAGGTACTGGCGACGCCGAGGCTGTAGCTCGAAGCTCAGGCTTGGTGAACAGCAATCTGCGGTACCGAGCACTCCAGAAGAGCACGTAGACGATCGCTAGGGTGTGCATGGCAGAGTTCAAGGCGCCGATAACGATCACACTGGGAAAGTAGTCGATAAGTGAGTCGCCCAGGTAGTCCATCGCCGTGAGCACGTGCGGGTTCGCTCGGATGTACGCGAAGAGCTTGGCCATGGCGTAGAACGCGAACGCGATGACGCAGTGGATGCTCAGGACCGCGAGCCAGCAGCAGCGGAAGACCCAGGGCGACTGCAGCAGCGACTGCGACGCTGAGGGCATGCGCAGCAGACTGGCGATGGGGTCAGTCGGAGCCTCGGGCAGCTGCGTCGAGTCGAACTTGGGGTCCTTTGTCGCTTGAGGAGCGATTTGCGCCATGAAGGATGGATGCCTAGAAGATGCCTAGGGCACGCCTAGGCTCCTCTCTCGGGACGTCTACGAGGCGAAGACAAAGGTGGAATGCCCTCGGCTGGAAGTCTAGAGGAACACCGATCGTGAGAAGGGAGTGTGTATCGTTAATTTTGGACGGCTAAAGCCATTGCAATTGTGCTACAACTGTGTAGCACGGCTCTGAGAATATATTGCAACAGGCTGGAGACTTTTGCCATTCATTATTTATGCTGTGCTGAGACTTTTCATTTTGGACCTATTCAATAGCATACTGAAGCCATTTGTAAGCGCATGAGCTTCTGAATAGCAGTAAATGAAATATATATAAACCTATCAAATAGAATATGAGAAGACATGGCTACAAGTGGGCTCACTTCAACAACTGCTAGAGAGAGAGCGGCTGGCTGCTCTGGTTGGACCTCGAGGTATTCATGACATCAAGGGAATCGCTCAAGCCAAAATGCGAGAGCACTGGACACGCTCCTCTGCTTTAACGTTACAGTGTGGAGGTAAAGCGCGTCCCACAGCCAACTTCAGAGGATGTGTGTCCATCATCCAGGCTCGAGAGAGAGAGAGAGAGAGAGAGAGAGAGAGAGGAAGAACGTAGTTCCTCACGAGTGAAGGAAGGTGACTCAGAGTTGAAGGTTCGCATGACGTATTTGGAGTATCTCCTCACTCATCATCTATCAGTGGCTGAGTGACAGACTACGGACGAATGAATGCGACGAATAGAGAACACGCCAAGATTTTCGTCTTCTCCATGTCTCTCTGCCTCGAATATTTATTTGTCCTGGATCTTGTTCTCAGTCGAGTGTGCTTGTACTGTACACGCACACTAGCGACCACCTGATTGACTGACACTGTTGCCCTTCCTTGGCGGCTTCTCCTCCTCATGCGCCGGTAGGAATTTTCTGCCATCGTAGGATTGGAATTGCGAGCGTTCACCCTTCGCCTGGTCACTGGCTCTCGCTCGGGTTCGGGTGGGGACTCACGTGGCGTTATGGATCCTTTTGACAACAGCAAAAATGTGGACGGACCCACGAGAGCCACCCATTTCCAGGTCAAATGTAGCCATTTCCTCCATGGTTGTTGCGTCACGCACCTTGCGACCAGAACAAGCAAGTCCAGGTTGGGCCCCTGATGGCCCAGGACTCTGGTTGAAGCTGGCAGCAATAGCATCAGGAGCAGTGAGCACAGTACCAGGAAAGCCATTTGATAACCAAGAACACAAGTTCTCATGAGACCAATTGACTCGCCATTGTGTTGTTTGACTCCACCTCCCAGTGTCACACCGAGCCATGAGCACACGTCACCAAGGCAGGCAGGTCCATTACTGTCTGACCATTAGGTGAGACGTGTGAGCAAACGGGGATTTTCTGATTACCATGGAGACCGCCGAGTGTCTATTGGAGATGATGGGGCCAACGAAACAGGAGCAGCATCCTCGTTATCCAGAGCGAGAGAAAGCAGGAAATCCAATCTGTCGATAGAAAACACTAGCGACAATTGGAAACTGTGTCCAGCCCAAGATCCAGTCTGCGATCCAGTTTTCAGGTCAAAAAAGTTTTCGAATGCGATAGTCTGTTTGGTAGGAGAGTTCATGATGAGCAACAGTGAAGAGGCTGGCTCGCAGGAAATCGAGTATGCTGTTGGGTGGGATAGATGTGAGGCGTTGCTGGGTGGCGCGGACGGGCCTCTTCTAAAACCGCCAGCTGCGTTGGCGTGCCATTCCCCCGAGCGAGCGAAAAACCTTGCGTGCATGGGCTTTGTCACACTGTCTGGATTTCGCGCTTCATAGTGACATCAAGTGAAAAGACTCAACAGAGAGAGAGAAGCGGCGCCAGCAAGCGAGGTTTTTTGTTGCTCGCAGAAGCGAGCGCGCGGTTAGGGCCGAAAATCCATGTGTTTTACCCTAAACGTCTTTTCAAAAAACCTCATTTTGTGTTTTCAGTTTTTGAGTCTCCATCAATTCTGCGCAGAACCAACAACTACGAGCGAGGTTTTTTGTTCTTGTGGAAAATTTGTGTAAAACCGGATTTGGAGTCGTTTGGTCGTGCACGCACGTTTCGCGCTTTCGGGCTGTTAGTTGCTTATTTTTCCAAATGTAAAAGCAAAAAGCACTGTCAAAAAAAGCATTTGCAGCGCACAAACAGCAGGCACCAGGTTGGCGGAGAGTTGTTGTTGTTGTGCGAGTGGATACCATCTTCAGCTTTGTAGAGAACAAAGAAACCCAGAACTCCTCAAACAACAACAGCAACAACATCAAGAACAACCCAACACACGCACACAAAAGAACGCAAAAATGTGTGGATACGTCCGGAGAGAAGCTGGAAGACGGCCCTGCTCTGGCCAGCGCGTGCAGTGGGACCTTTGATCCAGTAGAACCTCGAATTCAAGGTTTTACTTTCTCGAAAACGAGTGTCTCACTTGCTTCCAGAATGGTCGAATCGAAAAACCTCGAAAGCGAGGTGATCAAGACGAGGCGAAAAGGGGAGGAGAAAGGAAAAGAGGGGTTGGGGAGTTCTCGCTCGCTCGGGACGGACCGCGCGCGAGAGGGGGTGTTGCGTGCTCGCTTTTTTCTTTGGGGCTTGCTTTTGTTTGGGCTTGTTGGCCTTTGGGTTCTTGTGTTGCTGAGCAAGGGGTTGTGGCCAAACACAGAGGCCCCCTCCTCCCTCCTTGTTTGGCTTGCGCTCGCTTAGTTTTTTTCTTGCTCCCGCTTGCGCTGCCTGCCTGTTGCTTGCTGTGCCGCCGGCTGCCGCCTTCTTTGCTTCCCCACACACTCAGTCAGTCGGTCTTCTCCGTTTTGGCCCAGCCCGAGACGACTGGTGACGGCAACGAACTCATTTCTCGATCTCTCCTTCCGCGACGACGCCAGCCTCCCCAATCGCCATCCAGCCCAACGCGTGTCCCGTCCGGCCATCAGCGTAGAAACCAACCGAACCCATTCGTCCGTCCGCGCCCGCCTGCAAGTTGTAAAGAGCCGCTTGCTGTGCGCAAGTATTGATTTTAGTTAGTTGGACCGTCCGCACAGCCTCATCGGCCGTCTACCGCGCGTCCCCAGTTTTCCTTATCTCAGTATCCGCGCATTATTAGCCACTCCTCCACGATGCTGCTCTCGTCGATGGACCACCTCAACTACTACTCGATGCCGAAGGAGAGCTTCCTGCAGCTCGACACGGGTCTGAACGACGGCGGCTACGACCTCCAGGGGGACGACCAGTACCTGAACGAAGAGAACTCGCCCAAGAACGGTACCAAGTCGTCGCTCTACAAGACCGAGCTCTGCAAGCGCTTCTCGGAGTTTGGCAACTGCCGCTACGGAGGTATGTTGTGTGTGTGTGTGCTGGTTTTCCTATGTTATCAAGTAATGTGCGTGACGACAGCATTCACTCATTTCTGTACTGTCCTTATGTTTCTTATCTACCAGCCAAGTGCCAATTCGCGCACGGACTCGGCGAGCTGCGCCACGTGGTGCGCCACCCCAAGTACAAGACGACCAAGTGCAAGTCGTACTGGGGCTCGGGCCACTGTCCGTACGGTTCGCGCTGCCGCTTCATCCACGAGGAGGTCGAGGGCTACAGCACGCCGCAGTATTCGCCGCAGGCCAGCAGCGGCATGGGCGGCATGGGCTCCATGTTCATGAGTAACGACAAGGACCACATGGGTCTCGGCTCGCTGGGCGTGCCCTCGGACAACAACAGCAGCTTCCTCTACGGCAGTGGCGCCGTGGACCAAGTGAACCAGCCGCTCCACCCGCTGGGCGGCGGCATGCCTTCGTACCCGAAGGACTACTCTTTATTGTCGTCGTTCGACAAGAGCGGCTCGTGGGGCGCCATGGGCGGCTCCGCGGTGCCGGCTCGCACGGCGACGCAGTCCAAGTTAAATTATGCTGGCGACCACCACCTGCAGCAGCAGTCGCTCCATCCGCTCACCCACCACCAGCCGTCGCTGCACCACCACTTTGGCTCGGCGCCGACGGGTGGGTCGTCGGGTGGCTTGATGCCGCTGTCGTCGCCGACCAACCACCACCACCATAGCAACCAGAATAGCAACAACAACAGCAACTACCCGGACCTTCAGGATGCCATCGACGCATTGATGAAGTTCTCGCTCACCCAGGACGATGAGGAGGACGACGTCCCGCCGGCTGCCTCGCCTCGAGGACCGACCTCGGGCTCGGCCTCGTCGGCTGCCAATGCACCTATCGGCACGATCAGCACGTCGCCCGTCGAGACCTCGTCCCCCGCCACGGGTGCGTCGTCCACTGCGAACGGTGTGACTAGCAGCAGCAGCACCGAGTCGGACGAGCTCTGGAAGGACTTTCCTGTGGCGTCGGCGCAGGCGTCGGTTGAGAAGCTGGACACCACGAGCTGGTCGTCGGGCCTCGTGCTCACGCTGGACACCAGCAAGCCCTTCGACGTGAACGAGAAGAAGTCGGGCTCCGGAAGCGAGCACAGTCCGCGTCTGAGCGTCTTTGAGCGCTTCCACTAGGCAGGCACCTACCTACCTACCTAGCTAGCTGAGAAGTGAGCTCCTGGTTGGCACCAAGAGCTCCGCTCCTTGATGCGGACTGTGTGAAGTCTGTGAAGACCCCCAGGAAGACTGAAGATATGTATGCTCCACGGCGTCGTGAGTGACGATGGACGATCCCCCTCCCCGTTGTGTGTGGTTGCGGTGCGATGCGATGCGAATTCGCCCAGCCCAGCCCCCTATTTACATTCCCCCATATAAATATTACTACCCTATTATACTGTCCCATACAATCTCTAGTATTTATTCTTCCATCGTGATAGTATGATCTACGAGCTCATAAGCCACACGACACCTTCCAAATCCAACAAGCCAATCTTCTCTATCATAAATCAGTCTGCTTGTTTTGCGCATCCTCGATTTCGAGTCTTCCATACTCAGCCCAAGTCAACTGTCTAATAATACTGGTATTTAATTCTTCTTGCTCGGCGGGCCTTTGCGTTTCGGAGACTTGGGCTTCTTCTTGGGCTCGCCCACGCCGTGCAGGTTGGTCACGCGCGCGCGCTGCTCCGCGAGGATCTCAGCCTGTGTGCGCTGCACCTGCTTGTCCTTGGGGAGCGCGATATCCGGCTTTTTCTTGGGCTTACGGTCGGGGAGCACGACCATGCGCCGGCGCGCGGTCCACTCGCGGCAGAAGCGAATGAGCGCCCACAGGCACGGACACGTGAACACCATCGTGTACACCGTGATGAGCATGATGTTGTCTGTTGTAATAGTGAGAGAGAGAGAGCGATGGTTAGCGTTGCTTGCAATGGATGGGTGGTTAAAACAGGGAGATAGACAGAGACGTACTGATGTCTTGGCCCTGGAGCTTGATGATCAGGATGAGCATCGCGAGCGCGTAGAGCACGCCGACGACGCGGATCGCGATCTCCACTTTCTCCATGGTCGATAAGCCCGCTCACTCGCGCTCGTGGGTCGATCGAGCACCGCAATGCAATGACACTGGCTGGCTGAATGCACAAGAACGGAGCCACTTGGTGGTTGCGATATACACACACAGCAGAATGGAATGAATCACTGACGATGGAAAGATACCTATTGATGGCTTCCTTCGCCATTCGTAACTCGCCAAAAACGCGACTCTTTGGAGAGTTGGAGTCGCAATGTTCGGCTCTTCCTTTGGGACCAGTTAGGCGATGGATGGAAGCATTATCATGCAACACGCTAGGATGCTGAAGCCAGCAAATCGGTTTATAGCGGCATTGTTCACTTCACATGAGCATGCACGCTCGCGCATTGCCTGCGGCTTGAGATGATCTCCATTATCTATCGAGAGCGCCCATGAACTGGAGAGAAGCTTGGAAGAAAGTGCCCGTGTTGGATCAATCAATCGATTCATGAATTCCGTACTTAGTCGAGGTATTGTAATCGTACTTTTACGGATCAATACCATACCGATCGTGAGGTGGAACGAATATATGCATGCTTGCCACTTGAGTTGAGTGGAGTGAGCACAGGCGAATCAATCACTTCTTATGCGTCGGTTCTCCACCACAGCGGCCGCAGCAGCGGCGCCTGTGCGCAGCGGCAGCAAGTGGCCGCTCGCCTCGCTCTTCCAGAGCAAGCCCATCGGTACACACAGTCCATACTACCACTGTGCTATTGTTGCTGTTGTAACGCGCCTCTGTCTTGCTGACACCATGCATGAATGCTCTCCACCATGTTGGTCGGTGCCTGTTATCTATGACAGAGGATATTGTGGAGCTTAAGACGATCCAGAGCGTGCAGCGCCTCGTGGAGCAGATCCCAAACGACCCTGCCCCGAAGACACTACTCGCAGGGGATGGTGGGCGAGACGGCTTTGCGTCGTGGCTCAAGCAGTACCAGGCGGACAAGCAGTGGGCGACAACCTCGCAAGTCGACAAGGTAAGCTTAGCTTAGCTTCGTTTTGGAATGGATGGATTACTGCTCGTGGTATCAAGCATTGAAGCATCATTCGCTGATGCTGATACCAATTTCTTGTGACGGTGACGACATTCGTACTGTATAGCAAGCGTTTGAAGCGCTCGTGCAGGATTGCGTTGCGTTTATGAAGACGACCGAGGATGCGGCGTGGCAGGACCGACCGAAAATCGGGGTGATCGACGAGAACGACGTCGATGCTACTGCTGTCTCGAGCGAGTACGTGGAGGCGTTCAAGGTGAAGCTCGCGAAGCACAAGTGCGCGAACGCCGCCGGGTACTTTGACAACTTGGACAAAGACAAGGACGGTATGTCGTGAGTGGTGATTGCTGGTTCGGGGTGTGTTTCATGATGAGCTCATGTTGTTTTTGTTCGATGCCAAACAGGAAAAGTGAGCGTGGAGCAAGTGGAGCGGTTGCTGCAGGTGCTGGCGAGCGGCAGCACGGACAAGTGGCTCGAGAGTACGTGCTGTTGTGTGTGAAACTCACACAGCGCTATTGTATTATCATGTCCAGAGTCTCACGTGTTTTGCCATGCTTCTAGGTCAATTCCAGCTGTTCGACTCGGACAGCGATAACATCGTCAACGAAGCCGAGTCGAAGCTCATTTTAGACTCGATGGTTGAGACCCAGAAGGCGGTTCTCGCCGAGATCTTTGCGCTGCATGTACGGTGGTTTGTCACTTCCAAGGCTCCAAGTCACTTGAACCGCTGGTTCTGATACTTTAATGTGCCGTTTGATCCTTTTTTTGTTATTTTACAGGTCGCCAACTTGCCAAAGAAGCACGAGAAGCTGTTTGTGAAGAGCATGAAAGAGGAGAACTGGAAAGCCAAGATCCCAGAGAAAGTGCGCTGCGTGTTCCATTTTGCAGACAAGGAGGACGAAGAAGGCAAGCAGCTCGCGTGGGACTCGTTCAAGGCATCGCAGGTACGCCGTGATGTGCCTCTACTCGATGCTGGGATGTGAGCCACATAGTTACGTGCAAGGTCGCTGTGGTTTGTGTTTGGCGCAACATCGCAGGAAGAAGAGTTGGCCGAGCTCGACAGGATCCTCGCAGTCTACGCCAAGGGTTTCTACGACGACAGGTATTGGAACCCTCGCAAATCGTTTTATGTGTTTTGTTTGGTATCAAAGGTATCAACGCTGCGTGCTTTGTCGCTCTCTCTCAATTTGGTGCAGATACTCTTTCTACGAGCGCAAGCGCGACCGTCGCAGCACCCGCATCAAGGGTCTGCTGCTCGCTACTGCCCTCGCTTTCGGCGACTATCTCGCGACCATCGTCTAAGAGCATCGGCATGTGCTTGAATAGATGTGTTTAGATTTCATTTCTCGTTGTCTCCCGCTTACCTGCTCTCTTGGTGTCCTCAGTTTGGTATCACCCGGTCTCTGTGTTTGGTATCGCTGATCGCAGTTGCATTTTAGCTGATACCAAACAAGAATAAAACCTCATTTATAAATTGGATGCAGTGTCCGACTGGTAAACGTATAACTCCGGATATAAAGATGGTATACTTTTTATCAAAATGAAAAATTTGGTGTCATCGTATTATAACCGTATCCGTATATTTATAAAATGTACAAATAATGTATATCCAGATGGGCATAGAATCCAGTATCAATCTCCTGAGCGAGGTTTTACTCATCAAATGAGTCGAGAAAATCGCGAACGACTGAACGGGCCAAAGCGTGGCTGCTCCGCTCCTCGCTTTCCAAAACCAAAAGAAAGCCCCCGTCGCCACACGCCACGCCACCTCAGACCCCAGAAAGCCCAAAATGATGATGATGCAGCGCTCGCTCATGCGCTCGGCCGCCGCCGCCCCGCGCTCCTCCACAGTCGCCAACGTGCGCCACTTCCGCAAGAGTACGTAGCGTCTTCTATCACTGTGTCTTTGTATGGATCCGCCACGGTCAACAGCTCTCTCTATCTGTGAAGCCTTTGGAATTCCGGTGGTCTTTTTTTTGGTGAATGGTAGGAATGGTAACTAATGATGGTTTGTTGTGTGTGTGCTTTGTGTGCATTAGCCGCCCCTGTGAAGCTCACGGAGAACAAGCAGGTGAGTGGTCTCGCAGGTATCATTGAAGGTGAGTGCTTGTTTGTGCTGCGGTGCTTGATTACAGCTAATAGGACGACAGCAAGGCGGAAGGAAGGCTGACGCTTGTAATACTGGTGGGATCTCTCCTTGCTTGCAGCCGATAATGCGACTTTCACGACCAAGGTGTACCACTACTCGAGCATGGCGCTGCTCGGCCTGACGCCGGTGGCGTTCGTGCTGAGCCCGTCGCCTGTGGCGGTGCCGGTGGACTTTGCGCTCGGCGTGCTTTTCCCGATCCACGCGCACATCGGCATGAACAACGTGATCTCGGACTACGTGCCGAAGGAGACCCGCACGCTCGCGCGCGTGGCATGGCTCGGCGTCACGGGCATCATGCTCCTCGGCTTCCTGCGCGTGAACATTGAAGGCCCGGGCATCACCGAGACCATCAAGACCGTCTGGCGAGAATCCCCAAACAAGAAGCACGAATAAACCAGCCACCCATCTACCATTGAAGACCCATCCAGACTCAAGCCAACGGAACGCTACGTGAAAGTCGAGTAGGCAGCGCTGTGAGCTCTACGGCTCTGTGAGGATTTAAGGATGCGAGATGCGAGTAGTGAGAGCCCCTTCCCTCCCAGATCATCGCTAACGTATGTGCCTTGAAGTCCCTGGTCTGTGGTGATGAGAAGAGAAGAAGCGAAAAGGATCATCAAACGCAAAACAATAAACTACTTACACACTCACGCACTCACCAACCCCAAAAGACTCACGAGGAGTGCTTTCTATAGCACCATGATGATGCTTACACAACGAGTTCATTTATCATCAGGTTTCTTTCGCTGGCAAAAGCACGGTCGCGAGCCCTTCGACCACGACCTCGCTGCCGCTGCCGCTGCCGTCCACTTTCTCGCAGATCGTCTCGCAGTCCACGAAGCGCTTGCGCAGCTTCACGACGCGGATGCGCGCGCGCACCTGTTCGCCCACGAGCAGCGGCGCGCGCCACCGCAGCTGCTGGGAGATGTACACCGCGCCTGGGATCGTCTTGCCGAAGATCGTCGCGAAGAGGCTCGCGCTCAGCATACCCTGCACGATCGGCGCCGAAGCATTCGCGTGCTGCAGCGCGAACGCCGCGTCCGTGTGGATCGGGTTCGAGTCGCCCGAGAGCTCCGTGAAGCGCGTCGTGTCATCCAGTGTGAATGCGTGCGTCACGTGCGCTTCCACACCGACTTGCGGGAGCTCGCCGCGTGCGAGCTGGGAATGGGATACACACAGACAGCACACATCACGTCGGTTAAATGTGTACGGACAGCTATGGATGACGGCGCGTATAGCAACTTACCTGTGTCAGCGCTCCGTGGACTTGAAACTGCGTGGCGGTGCTGCTGCTGCTGCTGGCGAATGCGCGCACGCATCGCACTGTTGTCCTTGAGAGCGCCACGGCCTGACGAAAGCTCATGTTGGAAGCAGTTTTGCTAATCTAATTGGCTCGAAAATGGCTCAGCATGGAGTCACGGAATTTGACCCACAATAGAAGCCCCTCGTCGTTTATGCGCATTGTGCTGGTCATTCCACTTCTCAAAATGAAGCTGCTTTGACATCAAAGCAACTTCATTTTGAGAAGTGGCATGGGCGATCTGGTGGTGCGTGGGTACATGCGGCAGCCCGGGGTGTTCGTCCATCCAATACTGGCTGCATCATAGACACACATTATGACCAGTGCACTCTCTCTCTCGCTCTCTGTGGAGTGATGCCCACATCACCGCTTCGACCCGACGCTTCAGCAGTCACTCGCTCACCTGCCTGCTCTACAGACAAGAGCCATTTTGGAACGAGAGTGGATCTGTCTTGACCGTCATCATGCATCAGCAGCTCCACCAAAGACGCGCTCGAAGACGGCCGTTCACCACGCTGCTAACCACGCTGACGCACTTCTTCCTCGTCGCTTTCTACGCTGCACACGCCCAAGAGGACGCACCTTCACCACCGTTGTTCGATGTGCCCGAGCAGAGCGGCGTGCTGCTGCTCTCTGCGAGCGATGTTGCCGCCGCAGTACTGACGTTTCAGCCGCTCTTCGTGCTCTTTGACTCGCCCACGCGCAAGGAGAGCCTCGAGCTTTTCCGCACCTTCGCGGATGCAGCGGTGGCGCTGCGCGCGTCGCAGCGGAAGATCGTGCCGCACATGCGCTTTGCCGCCATGGACGCCACGGAGCCCTCCGATTTGCTCGATGAACTTAACGTCGTGGGGCTCCCGGTGTTCCTGCGCTTTCGGTGCAACCCCAACGTCGCCAACCTTGTCGGCACTAGTAGCAACAGTGAATCCGGCTCCGATACGACCGCCACTAGTACAACGAATTTCTCCGTCACCACGACAAGCTCCACTTCTATCGTTGCTGGGTGCTCTCTCGATGACGCTGATATTGATACCTATACGAGCGGACGCACGAGCGCCGAGTTCCAGCGGTTCATGCTCGAGCAGCCGCAAAAAGAGGTGGCGATCCTGCATGACCGCGCCGCGCTGGACGCGCTCATGGCAACTTACCCGTTCGTGGTGCTCATCGTGGTCGACGGACGCGACACGCAGCCGTACTTTGACGCGATCTCGCTCGCGCAAACGGACGCTCAAGTCATCTCCATGTACGCGGTGAGCGCAAATCGCGCGCTGCTCGATACTGAAGCTGAAAGACAGCAGATTCCGTCGGTCGTGGTGTTCCGGGACTTTGGCGCCACGCGGATTCTGTACACGGGTCCGTGGAAGAAGAGCCGCGTCGTGAGCTTCCTACAGCTCAACAAGTACAGTCTCGTGTCCACGTACTCGCACGAGTTCTCGGGGTTCCTGTTCGACGGTCGAGCCGCGGCGCACGTGCTGCTCTTCTCGGACGTGACATCTGAGTTGGGCTACCATGAGAAGTTGATGACCCAGGCTGAAGAGCTCGCGCAACAGTACGCCAGCACCATCGGCGGCGCGCTCGCGCTGCGCTTTGTGTATGTACCAAGGCAGGAGACGGCGCTGCGCGACGCCATGTTTGTGAAAGATCACCACGTGCCCATCGTACTGATTATCGAGAACGTGGCGGACCCGCCATTCCGATTCCCGCTGTTTGGTCAGGAGCTCATCGTTGCGCTGGAGACGTCACAGTTCTTGGATTCTCTCGGTGAGCTGCTCGCGACCAAGTTCCCGCCAGTTTTCCAGACAGTTGATGGCGATGTCGACGTAGATGTGGCTGTTGACGACAGTCCTGGCTTCGAAGATACCGTCGTCAGTTCTTCTCCGGCTTCTACAACTTCCAGCGATGCGATCATCACCGCTGTTGATGAGCAGCAGCCTTCGCGTCTCCTTCGTGAAGTCGTGTGGGCGGATCACGCGCTCTCGCCGTGGGAGGTCCGGAGGCAGCAGTCACACATCGTGAACGTCTCGAGCGCGCTCTGGGTGCTCAACCAGCAGCAGCAGGAGCGCAAGCACGTGGTCGTGTGCTTCTCGTCACCGCGCTGCTACGGGTGTCGCGCGTTCGCCAAAGTGTTCGAGGAGGTCGCGCATCTCACGATCGACGCGCTTGACGCACTCGATGCTGATCGCGGCGCCCAACCGATTGTCTTCGCCAAGGTGAACGTGGACGAAGTTGATATCACACCACTCCACCTGGACTTCTCGCGGCTGCCCAGCATTTACGTGTTCCCAAGCGGTGGACGAGGAGGTCCGATCCCGTACAGTTTTCGCAGCTTCACTCGGGCAAACGTCCTCGCATTTGTTGGAGAGACCTGCAGTACATCACCAGCAGAGCAGTAGGCAAGTAACTCAAAAAAGGAGCAGCGCATCAACGAACGAGAAATCGGAAGCAAACACACAACTGCGAAGCACGATGAACGTCTGTCAAATTGTGAGCGCAAAGCGAGAGCAATCAATATAAAAAATAAGCGTTCCCTATCAAAATGCTAACCTCATCGTTCGCCTTCATCTCACTTGTTGCTCCATTTTTCTTGGCAGACTGGTTTGCTGTTGTAAACACAAAGCCGAGCGAGCGACACATCTACAATTCTTCGTGCTCCACGCCGTGGTCGGCGCCGTCCAGCTCGAACTTCTGCGCGTTCTTCTTCAAGAACTCTGTGATGCCCTCAACGTCACGGGCACCTTCGTACACGATCGGGTTCTGCTTGTCCTTGGCAGGGAAGAAGAGCAGCGTTGGGAAGCCCTTGACGTCGACGCCTGGGTGGTCCACCTCGTTCTCGGTCGCGTCCATCTTGGCGATCATGATCGACTTGACGTCTGCGAAGTTCTCGGCGAGCTCCTCGTACTTTGGCGCAAGCGACTTGCAGTGGCCGCACCATGGCGCGTAGAACTCAAGGAGCACGTCCTGGTCAGTGTTGATCACACGCTCCGTGAACTGCTTGCCGACGATGACCTTGACGGCCTCCTCGCTGTCGTCCGTTGGCTCAGCCGACTTGAGGGTTGGGGTGACTTCGCCAGCGAAGTATGCCTTCTCGAACGCCGCGAGGTCGTCGCCGAAAGTGGTCTCGAGCTTGGCAATGAGGTCCTCGCCAGAGTAGGTGAAAGAGTACTTCTTCATGCCAGCACCCATGTTCACAGCAAGCACAACTGGGAGGTCCTCCTCCTTGATACCGAAGTACTCAACGATGCGGGTCTCCGTGAACGGCACGACCACGTGGAGCAGCTTGCCCTTGTTCTCCTTGGCACCGACCTTGAGGGCCGTCTCCAGAGCAGAGATGTGGTCCTTCGTGGTGTCGGCAAAGACCAACACGTGCTCGTTGATGTCACCACCGAAGATCATTGGCGCCTTCTCCTGCGAGAAAGTGATCACCAGTGGCTTCGAGTTGCCCTTGACGAAAGTAGCAATGGCCTCCTGGGTGAACTCGCCCTCGTAGATGTTCTTGCCCTCGTCGAACTGCTTGAAAATCACGAGCTTGTTCACGTCCGCGGCATCCTCCGTGATGTCCTTCTTGGTCGATGCGACAACAATCGCGAGGTCCGTGGCGTCAGCGACCTTCTCGAGGATGTTGCGGGCGTCGCCCTCAGCGGCGTCGATCACAGCGAACACAACAACGACGTTATCCTCCTTGATCTTCTCCAACTCGGCGGCGGTCTCAATGATCTTCACGGCTGGGCCAGACTTCTTGAGCACCCACTTCTGGATCTCGTCCGACGTGCGGCCGCCATCGTAGTCCTTGATCGCGTCCACGTCGCCCTTGAAGAACTTGAGCGTTGGGAAGCCCTGGATCGAGAAGCGTTCGCCGAGCTTGGTCTGCGCGGTGGCGTCAACCTTGGCGATGCGGATAGGTGGGTCCTGCTCCAGGAGCGCCTTCGCGGCCTTGGCGTACTCCGGCGCGAGGTTCTTGCAGTGGCCGCACCACGGCGCGTAGAACTCGACGAGCAGCGTGTCGTGCTGCGCGATCGCGTCGTCAAAGTTGTCGTCCGTGAGCACGAGCACGTCGTCCTCCTCCTCGAACGTGGCGCCCGAGACGGTCGCGACGAACACGACGGCGACGAGCAGCGCAAAGGCCTTCATGAAGCGCTTGGCCAGCATCTTGAGCAGCTTGCTTTCACTTGAGCAGAGGTCTCTTGGGAAGCAGTCGAAATGCGGAATGAGCACATGTCCGCAACGGAGCTTTTTCCCTTTCCTTCTCCCCCGTTAGTTGTTGCTGTTTCAGAGCGCTCGCCAAGTATCTGTCCAAAAAAGATATGTTTTTCATAGTGAAGCGCAAATTGCACTTGAAAGGTCTATTTCCGCAGATAGTTAGTGCAGTGAGAAAGGGCAACCTCAAATGATAGCAATTGGATTGCCACGTGGAAGCGTCGCGGCGAGGTTCGCTGCATACTAAGATAAAGTGCAGTAAGATTGAAAGCCACGTGTCGTATCTTTCTGAGACAGCGAGACAAAGCCGATTGCACCGTGTTTTGTACATTAGGATGCTAAGCTCACCTCATTCTGCAAACATGGAGCTTTTGAGTGGCAAGGGAGATGGTGGATCTTGCCTGGCGTCTCCTCCAGCCATCTTGAAGCTACGAGCTGGGCTGAAATATTCAGCACTCGCGCCTTCAACATCAGGAAGATGCTCATTCTCAGGCTCAGGCTCATTAGTCAGAGCGCCACGTACGCACACGAGTGACTGGACGCTGGTGCAGCTCTCGCTGTCTCGCTATCTCGCTGAGCGTTTCAATGCCAGAGCCCGTCACTCTTGGGTCCACACGTGTCAGTCGAGGATGCGAGTCAAGTTCCACCCACATACTCATCATTATCAAAACAGGGTGTGAAGTGACCTGACGACAGTTTGCGTGATCAGTACACTTAACTCTCGTACAAGTATGCATGATGCAAACATAACAGCGCGTATTTATGAAGAAAAGCGTACATACGACATCATTGTTCTTCTTCTTCCACACCCAGAGATGACGGGATCTTCAACCGTCGCCGTCATCTGATTGCAAAACATGATGAAGCATCAAATGGCAAATGCCACACAACACGCGCTGCTTTTCTTTCTCTGTTGGAAAGGAAGCCTCTCAGAACGACCACCGCGTCGTTTAAAAAGCTCCCATACGACGCAATCGCATCGTCCTTCTCAGCACACAGCCCAACAGGCGTCCTTCGCTTCTATCGCCACCATGTACATAATAGCTTGTGTACAATAGCTTGTGTACGGCTGCGTCGTTCTAATAATTGAGGTAGCAGAGAGGCTTGTGTCTGTAGAGCTCTCCTTTGTATAGCGTAACTCTCTCACTAATGCAATCTAGATCTATCGTGCCTCCTTCATCTATACAATCGACCTTGCCAGGCTTTGCATGCAAAGCGACAACTCGTCCACCAACGTATTCCACAACTTCACGCTGGACTTGCAGGACCTGCTGGCAGGCTGACATAATAAATCCGCGGGTTGTCTGTCTAATTCGAGTCCAAATGAATTTCTATCGAGTTTTGAACAGCGACATCACGTGGGATGTCGTTTTGTAACCTCCCAATGTGACTGACTGATCAATGCGACTCTAGCGAGGTGTGAATTAGGAGATCCACTACTGCCGCAGATTGAGCCCACCACCGCCTGCCTTACCTGCCTGCTTGTCGCTAAGCTCGTGCAGCAAACAGCATGGCGAACTCACATCGCGCGAGGGCGTCCCCGTATGGCGCCTCTGTAAAGCTCGGCGCTCAGCCTCTGCGCAAGGTCAAGGCTGTCCCGAGCAGCAGCAACAACCAGCCACACGCAGCAACAGAAGGGACCTCGAAAGTCCCACGACCGATCCCTCCACCGTCTTCAGTACCCGTTCAAGCCACTGCAACAGGAACTATATTACCTAGGATCGAGCGCCGCGGAGGTGAGCCCGCAGCAACTCCAAGCAACAACAACAATAGCAGCAGCAATGGCAGTCTAGATATCGTCAATGGCTCGTCGCTCGCGATGGCGATCTCCCCACAGGCGCGCGAGGTCCCCGCGTTCTTCCCGCCTCTGCCACGACGCCCGTCCTCAGGAAGCAATCGAGCAGCCAACTCTATAGAATCTGAGATCTCGCCGACGACTCGCAGCGATATTGGAGGAGGCGGAGGGTTCCTTGGCGGACCGTCCGCGAAGGCCGCATGGTGCACGCCTCGCAGCCCCATGGGGTCCCATCTCGAGTCGTTCTTCGCTGCGTCGCGGCAGGTGCAAGAACTTGAAAAGCGTGTAGCTCTCGGTGCGTCTGGGGACGCTGAGAGTGACACTGCGAACTCTGTGAAAAGCACGCCCGCGCGCCTCAAGTCGGTCGAGGAGAACCTGCGCGTGACCGACGAGCTCTACCGCGTCGACTTGGACAAGCTCATCGCGGACAACGGCAAGTTCTTTGAGGTCTCAGGGACCGCGAGCCAGCACATTGAGGGCATTCAGGAGGAACTCCCGCAGCTCTCGGACGGCTTTGAGCAGACCACGTATGCCATTGCGACAATGCCTCTCTCTCTACATATTGCTCTTGCTAGACTAACTTGGAGCGTATTGTTTGGCTCTCTCTCTTTCTCTCAGATTTGCCCTAGCTGGACTCGCTAAGGATATTGCAACGCTGTATGCGCAACAAGAGAGCGTCAAGGACAAAATGTGCGTTCTGGACGACCAGGTCTATTGCCTAGATACAGTGCTATGATCCCTAACAACTTTGTCGCGTATGTATCCATTATCTCTAGGTTCCAGCAACTGGACCAGGTCTTCAACCAAGGTACCAACGAGAAACTCGCGCTCGTGGAAGCCCACGAGGCGGAAAAATTAGAGCTGCAGCACGCTCGCGCTCACGAGATCGAGGCGCTCGAGACCCAGTTTCGCAGCCACGTCGAAGAGCTCGAGCACAAGTACAATACTATGGAGAAGACGTGTCTGGGCGAGCTTCAGCAGCTTCAGGGTTCCTGTGCGGCTCAGTTGGCTCAGGTGCAGCAGAAAGCAGCAATCGAGCTGACGAACCTGAGAGAATCGACTCAGAGCGAGCGCGAGGCGCTGGAATTGTCCTGGAAGAGCGAGGTCAGCGCTCTGAAAGAGGCCTCGCAATCAGAGCTCGACATGGCGAAGTCCAGCTCCAGAGCGGAATACGAAGAGCTGCAAGCGAAGTCTCAGAAAGAGTACGCCGCGCTGGAGCTCAAATCCAGATCCGAATACGAGGAACTACAGAGTTCAAGCGCCGAGGAGATCCGACAACTGCGAGGGACATCGGCGTCGCAATTCGCAGACGCGACGGAAAAGCTCACGCGAGAGCTCCAAGAACTCCAGGCGAGCAAAGAGTATGAGCTCGATAAGCTCCGGACTCAGTTCGTTGAGAAGAAAACGCAGCTGATGAGCGACGCGGAGCAGGAAATTGCAAGGCTCCACATGATGCAACAGGAGCAGTTCACGAGAATGAACGATCAGCGCGTCCTCGAGACGACGGCGCTGCAGAGCGAGATCGAGGCCACGAATTCCAGGCTCACGACTGAGATCCAACAGTTGGTTGAGCGGCACACCAGCGAACGTGAGGCGATGGAGAATGCTATGAGCCAGACTGTGAGCTCACTCAAGAGCTCGCACGCGCAGCAAATCGAGGGCCTCGAGTCAAAAGCCAAGTCGGAGCTCTCTGAGACAGTGGGTTCCTATGAAAACCAGCTCGCGAGTGCAATTGAATCGCACAAAAGCGAGGTCTCGAGCCTGAAAGGCGAAGTGACGAGCACGCAGAAGAGCCTCGTTGACAAGTACGAAAGCGAGCTTACGCTGCTGAAAGAAGAAGCGAAGCGCGAACGCGACCGCGTGGCGCTCACGTACGAGACCGAGGTCGACTCGCTCAAACGCACGAGTCAAGAGCGCCTCGACACGACCATGAAGGCTCTAGAGCTCAGTATCGCGCAGCTCCGCGAGGTTCACGCTGTAAAGACTCTCCAGTTAGAGGCTGTGATCCGCGACCAGGAGAAGAGATTTGTGGACACGGTTCAGGCGAAAGACGCGGAGCTTGAAGCTTGCCAGAACCAGATCCAGGTGCTCCAGAGCCAACTGGAGGTCCTCAACGCCAAACATGCCAGCTTTGTGGACCAGAGCAAGCAGCTCGTGGCTCGCAAGGAGATGGACGGCTATGAGAAAGAGGCCCGTATGTTTGCTGTTGAAGAGGAGCTCTATAGTACCCTCACAGCTTTGGAGGCGACCAAAAGAGAGCTGCGAACAGCGATTGAGGACCACCAGGTGAAGGCGAACACGATCCTAGAGCTCACGTTCGTGATCAAGAGCCGCGACGACGAGGCCGAGCGATTGCGCAACGCGCTGCTGGACTCGGTCAAGAGCGTGAACCAGAAGACGGAGATCCTCGAGCTCACGGCCGAGACGCTCTCGTCCAAGGCCAAGGAACTCGAGGACACCAAGGCCGCGCTGCGCAAGGAGTCGGGCAAGCTCTCGCAGGTGGAGGAGTCGATGCACCACAAGGAGGAGATCATCGAGGACACGGAGATGAAGATCGAGCGCATGCGTCTGGGCATGGAGAACATGCGCCTCGAGATGAAGCGCCTGCAGATGGGCATGAAGCTTTAGTTGGAGCACACGGAGGGCGAGATGGGGCTCAAGAACGGCGAGATCAGCCGCCTGCACGCATCCCAGAGCGAGCTCAAGCAGAAGAACGACTTTTACCATCAAACCACCACCCGGCTAGAGGAGACGTTAGCGCTCAGTCAGCACCAGGTGGACGAAGCCCAGCGCCGCATTCACTTGCTCAAGCTCGAGGCGACTCAGAATGCCGACGATGCTCGTAGGACCTGCGAGCTGGTGCTGGAGAAAGAGCAGCTGCTGCTCGTGGCGGCCAAGGAGAAGCAGCTTGCGGTGAATGAGAGGCAGCACGCGCAGATCCAACTCAATAACGTGACGCAAGTGGTCGTCCCGGGCCTCCACGAGAAGCAGGAGCGCCATTTGATGTACTGCGAAGAGCTCCAGACGCGCTTCCTGCGGGTGCTCGCGGAGACGTCGGCCGAGAAGGACGAGCGCATGCGCGCAGAGAAGCACTTGCTGTTCCTTGAATTGGGGACCACGAAGGAGCTCGTGCGCCACTTTGAAGGTGTCGAATTGCGTTTGAGCGGTAGCAAGAAGGAGATTGAAGCCCAGAAATCGAAGCTTCAGAGCCTCGAGAACCAGGTTCAGGAGCTCAATGCGTCTACTGCCCTGTATCAAGAGATGGAAACCCAGTTTGAGCGCGCGAAACACGAAATCGAAGAGCTCAAGACCACGATCAACGAGCACGAGCACATGCTCGCGTGCACGCACGACAAGCTGCGGTTTGAGAGCGAGGCCTCGAGGGCGGGCATCGCGGCGCTAAGTGCGACTTTGGAGGACCTCACAATGGAGAAGCAGCATCTCACAAGCGAACTTGAGGCTTTGAAGAGCGGTTTCGAGAGCCGAAGTGCTCGCAACGCCACTTTAGAGGGCGACATCGCGGCGCTGAGGAAGCAGAAAGAGGAGCTCACCTCTGCTCTTTCAGGTGAGAAACTGGAGATGACCGACAGCGTTGAGCGTATGGTCAGCGAGCTCGGCAGCGCGAAGCAGCAGTTTACAGAGCAACTGAGTGATGCAGCAGACAAGTTGCAGGCACGCAAGGGCGCGCTTGAGAACCTACAGAGCGAGCATTCGCTGAACATCCAGGAAGCTTTGGAACTTCAAATCCAAGTGAACGGTCTGGAGGCTCAACTGAGCAGTTCTGCAGCAGAAACCCAAGCACTGGGCTCGAGATGCTCGGAACTGGAGAGTGAAGTTCGAAACCTGGAGCAGGCACTTAAGGATGAGACTACCGACCACCTGAAAAACCTGAAGGACTCGGAGCATGAGCTGCTGACCAAGAGCCAGGAGATCGCGAGTCTCGGATTGGAATACCAAAAAAAACTTGATACTCGAGAGCAGGAAGTTGCGACGACTTTACAAGCCTTTGAGGAGCAGAAGAGCGCTCTCTGTGCCGAGTACGAGAGCCAACTGTGCGAGGTACGAGCGTCGTTCGCCAGTCAAATGGAGGCTCAGACTGACAGACTCGCTGGTGCTGAAGACGAGTTGAAGCGGATGGCTGAAGACCACTTTGTTAAGATGAGCGAAGCTGAGGACGCGCGAGTAAAGCTCATTGAACAGCACGACGCAGCTCTGAGTGCGCTCCAAACCGCTCATTCTGAAGAGGTCGAGCGCCTAAAGCAAGAACACGCCACAGCAATCGCCGTTTTCAAAGAGCAGCTCGGCGTCGCGGAGTCGAATATGAGCGAGCGCGAGAAAGCCCACTTGGAACAGCTTGAGCGCGCTCAAGAAGCTCATAAAATTGAGCTCGACGCTCGGTTAAGAGATCTGGAGGCCTCAAAGACCATGCTCGCGCAGGACTTTGAGAAACAGGTGAAGACTTTGGCCGAGACCACGCAGCGCGAGGTGGAGCTCAGTCGCCTGCGCCTCGCAGAGGAGCACCTCAAAAAACTTCAGGGCATCGTCGAGAGCGCGAACCTGAGGGGCGAGCAGCGGCTCGGTGCCCTCAGCGAGGCGCAGGTGCGTTTGACGACCAAGGGGCAGCAGCTCGAAGACGCCAAACAGAGGATCACAATCTGCGAGGACCAAATCGCGCAGTTGCAGCGCAAATGCGAGCAAACGGAGCAAAAACTGGACGAGAGCGCGCAGCTGGTGGCGGCGAGGACCGCGACGATCGACAATGTCCGGAAAGGTGAGTCGACAAACTGTCTTACTTTGCGTATTCTTGCACACTTCCACAGTTGAAGCTTTGTCGAGGCTTACATTGTGAACTAACCTCTGTGGGTGAACTGAATCCTTGTAGAACTCAATTTGCTGCATGAGGCGGCAAACAGCAGCCCGAGCCCCCAGTCGAGCGACCAGCTGCTCGCGTTTTTCCGCCAGCAGGTCGACACACACCTGTGGAAAGTGTACCAAATGGACCGCGCGCAGGTCGCTGGTTTCCAACTAGACTCAGAGGAAGACTTTGTCGAGTGCCTCAAGGGTTTTTTCAAGATACGCTGCGCGGTGATGCTCCTGCGAGCAAAGACGAGAGGTGGGACAGCCAAGAAACCGAGTGTCGGAGGTGGTAGTGGCGGCGGTGTGGACCTCGTGCTGAGTGTCAGCGATGTCTGCGGCCGGCTGGAAGAGTTTGCGGCAATTGCAGTCAAGCACAGTGAACTGTTTGGCGAACAGCGGCAACGCGCTGATGATGAACGTGAGGGACATGATTTGAAATTGTCGAGCCAGATTATCAGCATCTTCGACGAGCACAAGAAGCTTGTGAACCACGTTCAGGAAATATTTTGTGGACCTCTTCAGAGAACAAACCAAAGTTCTGGTGGTCAAGACGTCGAATCTACCGAGCTTCCAGCCCTAGAAATACTGATCCAGAGTTTGGAGACCCACGCAGAGCTACTAGAGGGCCTGGGGCTCTTGAAATCTGGAACCCAGCGCGCTCGTTGCCAACAACTGCTTGATACCTCGTCAAATCACGAAAAACTCATGCAGCGCGCTAAAGCAAGCTCGGAGAGACTCCAGCTCTCAAAAATCCAGGATTTCAACCCGCTCCTGGACTTGATCAGCGAGACCCTGGCTCTGGCGCGACACGCCACCGGGCAAGCCAAGCGATTCCAGACATTGGCAGACCTGAAGTCGCTCATCTCGGAGTTTGAGGTGCTGTCCACGGACTTTGAAGCTGCGGTGAGTGTACATCACCTCTCGAATCCTAACATCGAGCCATCTAAAGCGGATTCTCAACCAGCGCTCTCTTCAAAGAGTGTTGGCATTCTCGACTTTGTGCGCAAATCAGCTCGCTTCATTATTGATTGCAGGCAAACCCTGGGATTGAGCGCGCTTGATAGCAGCAGTGGTGGACCATCAGGGTTTGATGCGAATACTGGGGAAATCCTAGCAAGCCTCCAGGATCTGATGCAGGTGCTGTACCACTTTGACTCGCTCCTGCCGAGCTCCAGCACTGCGTCGTCGTCATCGTCAGCCAGCGCATCATCAGTTGAGGGGTTTGGTCTCCAGCCTGGGAGTAGCAGTCGGCTTTCCCGGTTTGCCACTCCCTCCCCACCGAGCGGCTTGAATGCGAGCATCCAGCAAAAAGTGTCGACGGTACACATATTTCTAGACGAGCTCCACTTGATGACAGACTTTGCGCAGAACATTCTCGACGAAGAATGTGAAGATGATGACGCAGCAGCCACCGAGAGCACAGGCTCTCAGAGCAACACGAGCAGCAGAGAGAGCCTGAGTTTCTTCCGGTCCCTCACGCGGATGCCCACGCCTACGACTTCACTGGGACTGAAGAACGGGGAGACTGACAGCGAAGACGACAAACTTCAGATCGAAGTCCCGTTCCCACTTGACGAATTGAAGCTTGAACCCCAGCAGCAGCAAAGCGATTTGATCGACCCGGACGGCGATGCCGATGACGGAGAAGGAGGGAACCCAGGGTTCTTTGGCTTTGGTGACCCACCAGTAACAGGGTCGACCTCGCCACTGGCCGAGTCGCTTACGGATATCTCGCTCGTGATGAACGACTACCACCGGGTCATCTTAGAGGCCGCGTACTGGGTGCGCAAGACCGCGAAATTACGTCAACGACGGAAAAGTAGTCGGATCCAGAATGGCGGTGGCGTTTCGAATCCTCCACAAGCAGACCTGGGCTCCGAGATCTGCCGCCTGGTGCGCGAGCACTGCGCGCTGCTGTCGCTCGCCAAGACGCTCTTCAAGCTCAAGGACCCGCGTCAGGACCTCTCGTCGCTGCTCGAGTGTCTCGCCATCCTCAAGCGACTCGCGACGCGGCTGCCAGTGTTCCAGAACGAAATTGGTCACGCCAGCAACAATGTTAGCAACAGCGACTCGAGCGCCAGTCTCGACAGCAATATCAGCGATAGTGCCTCAATGGCTGGGGCATCCAACGCAGCATCCCAGGGCTCGCTGCAGAGCTCACTGTCCGTCTTCGCGTGCATCGAGGATATCGCGCGCCATCTCCAGGACTACGACTTTTTCTTACAGCAGATGCACACCAACAACGACAAGCAGTGGCTGTCGAGGGGCACCATAAGAGACGGCGGTGCTCCAAACAACATTGAGGTGTTGACAAAAGACCTGAACGACCGACTGGAGCTGGTCGCGCAGACTCAGGAAGCACCACTGAAGCTTCAGAACCCCATGGTGGAGCTCCCAAAGTTCCTGCAGAGAGTACAGGAGCTGGTGGTGAGCACCGAGCGGCCGGAGCCCTGGAAAACTGTGAGGACCAGTGAAGAAGAGAGCGAAGGTACCAGCAGCGACCTGGCCGGTGGCAATTGCGACGGCGCTGAAGCGACGAAGAGTGGACCTTTCATTTCTACTGCCACTGCCACCATCGCAAGCATTGAGGATGTGGAAGCCCTTACTGTGGGGTTTGAGAGGATCGAGAGCGATCTCACGACGTACACTACCTTCATGCAGTGACTGCGCGGGGTTCTCCCATTCTCCCAGTCGGTCGAGAGCGTAGACGATCTGAGTGAGCGCATCCAAGAGGTTCTGAGCCAACTGGAGCGCTTCGCGAACGAAAATATCGCGATGAAGGACGAAATTGGTGGTCTCAGAGCTGAAAGAGAGGGGGTTCTGCAGCAGCAGGCGCTTGAAGACGCTTTCCTAGCAGATCACGGTATCATAGTGGCTACTGGGGATTCTTCTTCTGAGTCATTTGTACCACGACTCGAGGTGTTGAAGCAACTTCTGGAAGAGCAGCGGCGGCTGGCGATCAAGACGGACGAAGTGGAGGCGAGCACGTTTGTGGAAACCAATTTCCTGGTACAAAGTGGGCTTTGGAAAGCTTCTGCGAGTGCTGAGCAACAGCTGAGGTTTTCGACGCAACTGCGGATTGAAATCTACAAGAAACTGATGGCGAAGGTGCGGGAGAGCGACGAAGCGACTCGCAACGCGGAGATGCTGCTCGTAGAGTACTCTCAGCCTAACTCTGATATCCTAAACAGTAAAGAACGAGCTCTGCGGGATCTGGAAAGCGCGCTCGATCAAGCGAATAGAGATGAAAAAGCCTTCTTACGCTCTCATGAGAGCGCTCTTGGAGACCTTCACTTGGGCGACGACTGTGACAGCGAGGAAGCTCGAGTACTCGAGCGAACCCCGATCTACGAGCAGCTTGTGAGCGGGATTCTGCGCTTCCAGGCTGAAAAGCGGGTTTGGGACGAGGAAAACGCCGACGAGCACTTGCTTCTGCAAGAGCTGGGGCTCTTGGGTCCTGATAAAAGCGAACTTTCTGCTGCTACTTTTGCTACTGCTAGCGACCGCGGCAATGATACTGGCGATGCTAGCGAAGGTAATGATGATACTGGCGGCGACGCTGGAGATGTTGAGAGCGAAGACAATGTTGTGGCTGCTGGAGTACCCAGTGAGTCTAATGCTCAACCGATTTCCCACGCGAAGCGTCTCGAGCTCTACAAGCGACTCGCTGACCTCCAGAAATTTGTCCAGACTGAGAAAGCTGTACTTCAACAGGAGAAGCGATTTCTCGAGAACAATCGGCTCCATTCCGATGATCAAGAGCCCGCTTCTTCACGGTTGAGCGTCTACAAAACGCTTCTCGACGGACAGAACGCGCTCATTGAGGAGAAAATGGAGCGTGAAGTGGAGCTGGAGAAGGAGCGTGCGTTCCTGCAGAGCCATAACGTCAAATTTGACAGTTACATGGGCGTGTTTGAGAGATTTGTCAAACTCCGAGACCAAATCGAGGAGCGCAACGAGGCGGACGCGATGGAGCGCGCGTTTCTGCTTGAGAATCAGCTCTGGAGCCCCGAGGCATTCGAAGAGCAAGGTGAAGGCGATGACCGCAGCGGCGAATTGGACGCGCAGGAGCAGTTCGGTGTGCGTTTCCAGGTATTTAGTGAGCTTCTGGAGGCGAAAGCTTTGGAACAACAGGCAAAGAAGCAGCGAGACGCGGCGGTTGAGGCGGAAAAGGCGTACTTATTGGCGAACACGAGTCTGGAGGCACAAGATCTCGGAATTGGTGGTCCGGAGTACTCGAGGCTGCACATCTACAAAGCGATTCTCGCTGCCCAGCGCCACGCTGAAGCGAGACGCGAGGCCGCTCAGACACAGCAGCTCGAGCAGTTCTCTGGTCACGAAGAAGCATTTCTGCGGCTCAACGGGTTTAACTCGCTTCTTGAGGCAAACGAATCTGAGCCAGCGTCAGCCACTCGAACCAGAGTCTACGAAGAGCTTCTCAGTCGAGTTCGTCAGCGCGACGAGACCATTTCAAGCCTAGAAAAACAGCAAGAGATGTATGCGACTTCGCTGATGGCGTGGAACGAAATTCCGATGGTCGGCGTGGACGATTTGGCGCGTGTCGAGTGGGAAAAACTGGAGCTCCGCGCCACTTTAGGCGATCGTGACGCTCTCATTGGACGCTTGAAAGAGCAGTTCGCGCGAGACCAGGCAACGGAAGCTGAGAAACACGCGAGCGAAATGGCTGCAGAGGCTCAGAGCCATGCCAACATTGTCCAGCAGCTCGAGCAAACCCACGAAGCAAAACTCGCCGGTGTATTGGCGTCCAGTAAGCAAGAAATGGCTGCGGCGCTGGAGAAACAGGCCAAGCAACTCGAGTTCCTCGTTTTCGTGCGTCTGGGCGAAGAGAACTTGCTAGCAGGTTCGTCGTCGTCGTCGTCATCGTCTCCATCAAGAAGCCGCGCGTTGTCTGCGCTACCTCCAGCTCAAGCTCGCGCTCTGCTGCTTGACAAGGTCACGAAGCGCGACTCGTCGGCGATCAGCATGATCTACCGCTCGATCCGGCTCGCCACCGACATCCTCAACACCTCAACATTCGCACTTGGCACCTCAACAACAAACAGCTCAGAGATCCCCGTCGAAATAACGCAGGCGGTGCTCAACTGTGTCAAGGAGCTCAAGGCGCTCAAGGAGTATCTGATCGAGTCCCTCGAGCAGCTCACGCGCGGTGACGACGTGTTCCCATTCCATCCGCCACCGTTTGTGAAGGCCAACGTCGCAGCAGTGGTCGCGTCGGGGGACAAAGAAGCCGCGATCGACTTTGCACTTTGCTCGCATCGCGAGTTCATGGCGTTTGCGCACTTGGAGCTGCTCGAGCGGCAGCAGCAAATGGACACGAGGCTGCTGAAGCTGCTGAGTACTCTCAAGAGCGTCGCTGGTGATGGTGGCAGCGGCGGCGAGAGTAGAGATGATACTAACACTGGGGCGTTCACTATCTCGGAGACCAAGTTCATGGAGCTGGAGATCGAACTCACGCGCGAGAAAGAAGCTTGCGAGGACGCCGACTGCAAGCTCAAACTGAACGACGAGTACTACCAGCGGCTCATGGACGAGCGCAAAGACGTCGAAGCCACGCTCACAAAGGCGCTCACTGATCTCCGCGACGAGTGCCGGGGGCTGCGCATGAAGGTCGACGGTCTGGAGCAGGAGCGATACGCTGCTCCTCCAGGCTCTTCCTCTGGGTCGATGTTCGGCTTGTCGCCTCCGCCACGCGCGACGCCAATGACGTCAAGTGGTGGTGGTGGGAGCATGGACTTTGGCTATGGCGGCATGGCGATGCCGATTCGACCTGAGAAGCCTCGCGAGCCGCCGTCCAGCTACAAGGCGAAAAGCGCTGGCGGCGGCGTGGGCTCGGTCCACAAGGAACGGTTCGTGAGCGACTTGGAGAAGGAGACCGGCCAGCGACGCAGCACCAACACGACGCGGCACCTCAACGAATGGAAGAAGCAGGACGCGATGGCGATGATGGGCTCCTCGAGCCAGCTGGAGAAGGAGTTTCGAGCCATGGAAATTGCCGCAGCCAATGCTGGCACCAGTAATCCTGGGGCTTCAATGCCATCCATGAATCCGTACAGCTCCTATGAGTCACCACCAACAACGGCAGGTGGGAAAACGCCACCAACATATCTGAAAGGCGGTCGAGGTCTCGAGAACAACTCTGATGCTGGTGGCAGAGGAGCGCGAGCCCCACTTGGTCAGGGCCAGGAACTCTGGTACCAGGGCGTGCGCGTGGTGTACCACATCACGTTCTTCGTCTCACTCTTCTATGTGCCCAAGCAGCGCATGTTCCGCGTCGAAGTGTTCAACAGCGACACGGAGCAGCAGCAGACCGTGTACGTGACCTGGAGCGAGTTACAGACGTTCCTGGACGAGAGCAAGAAGGCGCTCAAGATGGGCGTCATCTCGCTGGACGACCCCTCCAGGCGCACAGAGATCACGGACGTGCTCTTTGAGCACGTTCGCGTCTACGGAGAAGGCTCGTCGAACGTCTTGCTGGGCTTTGAATAACAAGGTTGTTGTGTTTCAAGAGGATCAATCTACCACAGCAATGACAACAAGGTTAGCGTCGTAGTAGCCGTAGGATTTTTGCACATTAATTAGTGTTTGAGACACGATATTTAAATAGAAAGAGAGAGAGCATCACTCGTGAATCGGACTCGAGAGAGCGCTCGCCACCGTCGTCTTCTTCGCAGCAGCAGCAGCAGTAGCATCGCGTCGTCCTTCACCACCGTTCCCTCTTCGCTTCTTCCACCACTGCGCGAACGAGACGCGGTTCCAGGGAAACAGCGACGGGTCATCTTCTTCGTCGTCGTCCTCGTCCCCATGGACGCCGAGCTGCTCCTCCTCGTCGCTCAGGAGAGCTTCAAGGTCCGTGCCTTCGTCGTGGGTCTCGCCGTCGAACGAGCGCGTACCACCTCCTCCAGCTGCCGCGTCCAAGCGCAGCTGGGCGTTCTTCTCATCCAGCACTAGGATCGAGTAGGACGAGAACACGTCCTCGTCCAGATACTTGCGTGGATTGCTCTCGATGAGCTTCAAAAGCCGCGTGAAGTGCGGCTGGATCTCACACAGAGGGATGTGCAGACTGAACGAGAGCTGCGCGTAGACCGTGAACTCGGCCGTGAGCACTTCGCGCGACGGGATCGAGTGCACCTGGTCGATCTCCTCCAAGATCTTCTTGATCACGGTCTTCATCGCGTCCGACGCCTTGGGCTCGTTGAACTTGGCCGCCAGCAGCAAACACGCCGCCATGTACAGCTTGCGGTTTGACTTGTTCACAAACTGTGGATAGATAGATTGGACAGTAACAAACTGATTAAGTATCAAAAGTATCAAGCACATAAAAGGAAAAGTTATCCTACCTAAACACTTACATGGCTGAGCACAAGCTTCTCAAAGTAGACGCACGCCATCGCTGCGGTCGCGACCTCGAGGTTGAGTCGTTGGCAAGACGAGAGCGTCTCGCGCTTCAGGTTCCGGATCTTGCTCAGCGACAGATCGCCATTTAGCCACGTGTGCTTCTCCTGAAACTTCTTGTTGAGCTCCTGAGCATCGTGAAATCATACAACAAAGCACACAGTGAGCACCCAACCAACACCATCTCTAGGCTGAACCATATATAAATATACCTCTTTCAAATCGTTCGGCTTGACAAACAGTAAGATGCTGCTCACAATCGGACCGATGTTCTTGTCGCCGCGCACCACGTGGCGATGGCGGCCCTGGCGAAACTCCGGGTCGTCCAGGTAGTTCGCCATGTACGCGACCGCGGTCGGGTGGTCCTCTTGGCTGTCGCGGTCTTTGTCGCACGCTGCCCACGTCGCGTGCAGCAGACGGAAATACGACTTGCCTCGCCAGTCATAACTCATGGGCTCGAGGTTGCCCACCGACGCGAACCGCTTGCGGAGCGCACTGGTCTCGTTCCCATTGTACTGTAATCGATCAACAGTGAGAGCGTGTGGTCAGAGCCTCATGGAAGACTACTGTAGCCACACCGAAGAGAGTCACGTAAGCTCACCTTGATAATGGTCGACGTCGCGATCGGGTACCCACAGCCACTCGAAAAGTACGCGCGCGAGCCCAAGAGCCCCTGCTGCGCGGTCATGCCTTCCCAGCGCCGCACCACAGCAGACGCAGCCGGGTACTTGGTCGTGAACCGGTACCGGAAGAGCGGCGGCACGTGCACGATCGTGGTGTCAAATCCCGGCAGCCGCCTACCAGCGAGCGACTCATTGTTGTTGCTGCTGCCCTGGAGCTTCATGCTGTCGGCGCCGTCACTGGCAGAGCTGCTATTGTTGTTGTTGTCGTTGTTCCCGGTACTCTGCGCGTTGCTGCTGTCGGTCGCATTTTTCTTTTTCTTGTGGCTCTTGTTGCCGTTCTGAGAATCGCTTGAGTCCTGCTTATTGGCGGTGTTGTTGCCATGGTTGTTATGGCGACTGTGATGGTTGCCGTGCAAATGCTCAGAGCGCATGGGGATGTTCTGCAGAAAGTCGAGCGCCGCAATGTCGCGCGTCACTTTACGCGAGTGCGAGTGCGCGTGGTGGCGCGAGCGTTCGCTGTGGATGCTCGACGGTGAGTCGCTCTGTTATACCGGCGAGTTCCATACAAATGCACACATTATCATGAGAAAGGCACTTGCACACAGTCAATGTGAAAGGATGAACGCACGCACATACCGTCTTGATGAAGAAGACCTGCTGCTTCGTACCAGACGCGCCGCTACTACTATTGACCACATTTGCCGTCGCTATCAGACGCAAGGGTGACGCGGTGTTGCTGCTACTGCTGGCGAAGCTGTTGGCTTGCTGCACGTGCGAGAGGCGCGCGGTGAGTGTGGCGGTGGGAGCTGTGGCGTTTGTGGACGATAGCGGCGGCGACACGTCCGCATCAGCGTTGGTGTCGACACGCAGTGCGTTTGCACCATGTGCAGCTTGGTCCTCTGATGCTTCTGGTGGCGGCGCGTTGTCTGCGGCCTCGCGGGCGACCTCTGCAGCGTCGTGGTCGTGCTCCACCTGCTTCATTTTCGCCTTTGTCTTCTGGCTGAAATCTTGATCTTTAGAATGTGAGCAACCATGCTGATACTGAAACGAGAACATGTTTCTTGATACTTGAAGCACTTGAGTATCAACATTGGTACCAGGTCGAGTACCAAGTCTCAAAAAGTACCAACTTGGTACCAAAATGCTTCTGATTTGAAGTAGCAGCACGATCTCCAGCGCCAAAATCCTAGCAACAATGTCGATGCACTCATCTCATCTCATCTCATCTCAGCAACTCAAACTCATGCATCAACCTTGGTGTAAGGAGTGGTGCTTATACTGCGGCTGCCGTGCTCGCATTGGCGCGATCGCCGCCTGCGCGATCGAGAACGTCGGTCTGTGCATCAACGACTCCATTGTGCCGAGGGTTTTCGCTGCTCTCGGTGTCCTCGGTGACCGGAGCACCTCGGCAGATTTCAAAGAGTAGCTGCTCTCTTTCTGGAATCCACCCAGTTGAGCCGCTCGAGCGACACTCTTTTGACCCGCTGGTACTGCTCGAGTTGAAGTCTCACTGCCTCTGGGGGAATTGATGGCCGACATTGGTCGGTGCTCGCGTGGTGAGTATATCGAGCTTGAAGGTGGCTGGACTCGAGAGTGCGAGGAAGGCTGCGGACGTATTGGTCGAAGAGCAGATTCTGGTGGGATAGCGATCATTGCAGTAGCTACAGCCGCACGAGAGACCGCAGGAACCTGGGTCCGCTGCTGCTGGTGTTGCTGACAGTAGGACGTCGGCTGGCGCTGGTAGCTCGCAGCGAGGCTCCGAAGCGCAACGGTGGACGATGGCGGCAGCTCCGGAGGCTGCAGCGAGTTCTGGAAAAAGATGCCTCTAGGTAGCGTCTCCAGGTCTCGCTTTGTCACACTGCTAACAGTTGCTCTGGATGGACTTTGCAACCTGAAATTCCACGATATACAAGACATTGCAGAGTCATCTCAAGTAGTCAACGAAACTTGACATCCAAGTTTCAAGAAACAAAAATCAAGAGCTGGCTCCTCGTCTCACCTTGCAACTTTGTCGGAGGTATCACGATCGTTGATTCGCTGCGCCACGCTACGAGCCCCATTTGCAAGAACCTGCTTTACAAACGCCTTTGCCACTCGAAAGTGTGCTGCTTCTGCTTCTGTGGCGGCGTCTCGAGGCTCGTCCTCACTCTGGTTGCTGCTTTTCTTTGGTATTTCCACGGTATGCCCAACACTGGAACGTGATGCGTTTGGTACCAAATTCGACTGCTTGGCGAGTTTCCACCCAGCATGCGATGTGCTGCTGATACCAAACTCAGTGTCATTCGGAAGTCCCCACGGCGCAGCATACACCTTCTACCTCACAAGCTTGTCCTTGCGAAGCGCGAGCTGCTTGCGCTCGATGCTGCGGTGGAAGTTTGTCGACTGGCACGGACTGTAGCTGAGGCTGCTAGTCGAGCTCGCCGTCGATGGTGATAAACTGCTGTGATTGTGAGAGCTCAGGCCCACCGCGTCCTGGCTGCTCTGCGTCACAATGTTCGTGTGTGCCCAGCCGCAGGCCGCTCTCTGCGCGCGCTGGCTGTCGGGCAACGGCACGAGCGTTGGCGATCTGCGCTGGTCAATCTGCGCGCTCTTGTCACCCAGGTCGAGTCCCCAGACGTACGCCCTGCCTCTGTGGGTGACGCACACCGAGTGGAACTCGCCCAGGGCGACGTCCATCACGCCCTCGCTAACAAAAGCTGACTGGCTCAGTACACAGGGCTTGTACCGGCTCTTCTTGTCGCCACAGCCAAGCTGACCAAACTCGTTCGCGCCCCACATGTAGATCACGTCACAGTCCGAGATGACAGCCGTGTATCGCGCGCCGCAGCGTATACTCCGCGCTTTGATGCCACACTCTTTCAGACTTGGTACCAGCACGGGCTTCATCTCACAGTCGCGCCTGCCGATCCCAAGACGGCCGTTGTCGCCGCAGCCCCAGACGTACACTGCGCCGTTGCTCAGCACGCACGCACTGTGGTTCTGACCGGCCGCGATGTCCAGGATACTGCGGTCGCGCAGAGTCTCAACTGCAATGGGCACACAACTGCGCCAGCCCTTGTGCTGCTGTAGACGATGGCCGATACCTAATTGACCCGCCTGGTTGTACCCCATCGTCAGGATGTTCTGCTGATGGGTGACGAAGAGCGTGTGGAACGCGCCGCACGCCGCCTGAGTCACGTTCGTTCCGCCACGCTCGAGGATTGTGTGCTTGATCCGCAACGCGCGCTGGTTGGAGCTCAGCGTCGCCAGCGCAAAGTGCACTTCCTGGGGCGTGAGCCGGTTCGTAAAGTCGCTGTGGCCCAGCTGGTCGTACTTGTTGTTGCCCCACGTGAAGAGCTTGGACTGGGTCGTGACGAGCGCTGCGTGGTGCTTCCCGCAGGAGACCATGAGCACGCCAATCTGCTCGCCGTGGACCTGCATCGGCAGCGCCGTGACCAGCTGCGGCTCGGCGATCGACGTCGTGGAGCTTATACCTAGCTCGCCGTTCGCGTTCACGCCCCACGAGAAGAGCATCGTCGTCTGGTGCATCACGACGGCGAACGAGAAGTTGTGACCGCAGGCGAGCTGGCTCACGAACCAGGGTGAGTTTTGGGATCCCTGGTCCCCATCACCAGCAGTACCCCCAGAGTGACAGAATGACGCCCCAGGCGCTGACCCGAATGCCGTTGGGAGACTCGGGATCACCTTGTGGATGTCGATCTCCGTGATCTTGGAGCCGGCCGTAGCGGCCTTACGCTTGCTCATGGGTCCACCGAAGGTCAGCAGCGAGCCAACGCCACACCACTCGGTTTTGACGATCACGCACGGCGTGGAGATGCGGTCGTAGTTCTTATCGAGGCTGTAGATGCGGTGCGAGATCACGTTCGAGTGCGAGCGTGTGTCCAGGACGTCGATGCGCACGAGCTGAGCCTCACTGTAGTTCTCCGGCGTGAAGCAGATGCGGTCGGATGACACCTTCATGGACCGAAACGAGTCCATCGTGAAGAGCAGGTGCACCACCACGGACGATCTGCACGCCTGGCCGAGCCAGATCGAGTAGTACGCTGGCGCGCCGCCGAAGCTCGCGGTGAGGTACGTCGCGCTCACGTTCAGGCCGCCGCCGTTGCCCAGGCAGCCTGGGTCCTCGACGCCCTTGTCGTGGACGCTGGGGAGTGTGGGACAGCTTGAGGGTGGCACACTCGGGAGCTCTGCTGTGCTTGGAGATGACTGCGCATGGTGCTGCTGAGGCTGAGGTGGTGGATGCAAGTGTGCCGTCGGGCGAGAGTTCATAATAATAATGATGGCTGCAAGCAGGCAAGCGACAGTGTGTGGGCGAAACCAACAGGCGAGCTGAAGAGTTTGCTGATGCTTGACAACATGGCTACACTCTTGAAGCTTCCAAGTAACGAAATGAAGTACAGTAACGCGAATTCGTGTCGGTTTTGTCGCCAGCTGTGCGTCCAAAAATGAAGAGAAGTGCAAAATCTGTGGTTTCTAAACCCCACATTCGAAACCACTTTGAATGTTGAGATTGTCGACGAACTGAATCGCATACTATTCGTTCGTGGTGGAATGGAATAACCACTAGGTGCAAAATGTAGCCACTCCGGAACCACTCAAATCGCGATCACACCACTTTGTGATATCAAGGTTCAACCACTCCAGGCATGGTAAGATACGGATGGTTTATAGAAAGCATAGTCTATTTCAACAGTAGACTTGATCAGTACATATTAGCGTGATCAATCTCTAAGCTTGAAGCTCTTGTGATCTAGTCCTGAGAAACTTTTTCAACTGGCACATAAGCATCTACCTGGCTAGACACAGCGTCCATAACGTCTAGTTTGGTGCAAACGGCAACTGAATTGGCATCTTTTTCACTGACACGAAGATAGAGCAGTAAACATAGTCACTTGCTAGACCTACAGACACTGTGTCTAGACCTAGTCCATCAATTCAAGGCTTTCTGACGCGTTGTGTGTCTCCTGGCTTTGCTTTTTGTGCGCAGTTGCTGTTGCTATTGCTCTGCTGACCACTCTCCCATTGGCGGCAAAGCCCACAAGAGAAGCCCACGAGTTCCCCCTCCATCTCTCTTCTTCCTGTCTCCTCGTGCGACGACGATGGCGAAACTGAACGAGGTGTCCAAGCTACTGCAGCACACGGACGACGAGCTGCATCGCGCGGCGGACAAGGCGGCGGGCCAAGTGGAGAAGGTCGTCGCGGCGGTGCCGGGCCACGGCCAGCAGGGGTCGGCAGTCTCGTCTTTTCTCGGACTGGCGACGACCATGATGGGCGCGTGCATCCTGACGCTCCCCGGCACGGTGGAGGCCGTGGGCGTCGTGCCGGCGATCGCGATTTTCCTGCTCGCCGGCTGGATCACGTACCAGTCGTTCGAGATCATCACGATCGCGTGCGACGCCACGGCCGAGTTCTCGTACGAGTCGCTGAGCTCGCGGCTGTTTGGCGCCACGGGTGTCTGGGCCGTGCGCATCCTCACGCTCATCCTGCTCTTCGGCTCGGTCGTGACGTACATGGTCATCGCGATGGACCTCTTCGAGCCGTTCCTCGTGGGCGTGCTCTCGCGCAACGCGATCGGGTTGGTGTTCACGGTCGTGGCGATTCCGCTCTGCCTGCCGGAGACGATCCACGAGCTGCGCTACATGAATCTGCTCGTGATCCTCTGTATCTTGTACATCCTGTTTGCGCTCGCGGTGCGCACGATCCAGAATGACCCGGACTTTGCCGCAACGATTGAGCCGAACGCGTCAAGCCAGTTCTCGTCCGAGGCGGCGGCGATCGCGTACGCGCTGCCGATCATCTCGCTCAGCTTTGCGTGCCAGCTCAACGTGCCGCGCGCGTACGAGGAGATCCACGACAAGCAAGCGATGAAGCGCGTACACCAGTCGCTCGTCGGCGCGGGGCTCGTGATTTATATTTTGTTCGCGGTGCTCGGGTACGTGTGCTTCCACGGCCACCCGCCGAGCGACATCCTCACGGGCTTCCGCGCGGACGATACGCTGATCAACGGTGCGCGCCTGTGCCTCGGCGCAAGCATGGTGCTCAAGACGCCCATGACGTTCCAGCCGCTGCGCCAGGCCGTGGAGCTGACGTTCCTGGGCCACGACCGCGAGAGCCTGGCGTTCCGCACGGCGATCACGATGTTCTTCATGTTCGTGGCGCACCTGCTGGCGATTTCGTCCAGGGACCTGGGTGTGGTCATGTCGTTCATCGGCGCGCTGGCGGGCAACATCCTCACGATCACCGTGCCGGGCCTCTTCCTCTACGAGATTGGCCGCACGTACCTCTACGACAGCCGCGCGAGCTTCTACAACCGCCACCTGGCGCTCGCCATGACGGGCCTCGGTGTGGTCTTCTCAGTCGTCTCGCTCTCGTACTTGGGCTACAACGCGATTGCCAATTAGAGAGAGAGAGAGTGAGAGCGTGTCCATTAGGAGAGAGGATTGCAAAACAATACTGCACGACTGCCAGATAGAGTAGAGTTGCAGTAGATGGATTTGCGCGATAAATGAAAA
The DNA here is from genome assembly GCA_023333955.1 of Globisporangium paroecandrum. NCBI lineage: Eukaryota > Oomycota > Peronosporomycetes > Pythiales > Pythiaceae > Globisporangium > Globisporangium paroecandrum. Next base: position 45,424 of record JAASFU010000025.1, read on the forward strand.
TGCCATAGAGAAGGAGTCGATTTGATACAAAATGCATTTTTTTATTCAGTTGGGATAGTTTGTTGTGGATGGTTTGTTATGTGCTTGGCTTGCCAGCCTGTGTGTGTGGATGTGTTTGTCCATGGGCGTGTGCTCGGGGGTTAGTACATGCCAAAGCCGTAGAGTTTCTGGTTGAAGCCCTCCTTGGCCTTGAGCTTCTTGTCGCGCAGCAGCACGACTGTGCAGCACACGGTGCAAAGTCGCCCGCTGGCGGCCTCCTTGTCCTTTTCCTTGTCCTTGCCGGACTTCTGCTGCTGGTACGTGAGCGAGTCACCGCCCTCCTGCAGCTTCGCGTGGATCTCCGACGCCTTCTGCGAGTCGTTCTTGCACACCGCGCGGCCGCAGAGGTTGCAGTCCTTGAGCGTCTCCAGCAGTCCCTTGGGGTTCTTGCAGATCTTGCAGCACTTGCGCTTCACGTCTCGCGGCGCTGCCTGCGTGCCTTCTTTCATAAACAGGATCAGCTTCACGAGCGCCTTCTTCGGGATCACGTCACCGACCGTTGCGCCATTGTGATCAGGAACATTGATCGACGCGCCGCCGGTGACCAATGCGCCAGCGATCTCCAGCAAGTTGTTCTCCGTCGCCATATGTAGATACGTCGTGCCGTTGATCAGCGAGTTGAGCTCCATGGCGCTCTCGCCATCCTCGTTCTTCTTCACAAGCAGCTTAGTGATGCTCGGGTTGTCCTGGCGCGCAGTCAAGATGTGGATCGCCAGCGGGGTCTGGCCGCGCACATTCATGGAGTTCACGCTCGCGCCCATGCCCAGCAGTAGCTCCACCATCTCCGGCGCGGACTCTTTCGCCGAGCTCGCGGCAAAGTGCAGCGCCGTGTTCGAGTGCTTGTCGCCCGCGTTCACGTGGTCCTGCACGCGCGGCAGCTTGGCGAGCGCGCGCAGCACGTCGACGTGGCCTTTTCGCACCGCAATGTGCAGCGCCGTCTGGTTGTTCTTGCGCTCGCGCAGCTGCAGGATGCTCGCAGACGAGAACGTCGACGGTCGCGGCGCGTAGCTCTCGTCGAGCGAGGAGGGCGACGGCAGGCCGTCCAGCGCGCTCGCGTTCGCTGCCACAGACGCCCCCGGGCTGTCCGGATCGTCCATGAGCATCGGGTCCTGCAGGTCGTAGCCGTACTTCTGCAGCGTCGAGATCAGCAGCTTGGCCTTCGCGTGGTCCTTGAGGTCGTCCATGCTGCTTGCGGCGGCAATGGTGTTGTGTGATGTGTGCGATGTAAATAGAGAACAATGTGCTGAACAGAGCGCCGGATTGGACAATGGAGCTGAGCTTAATGAGCTCTATGGAATGGAGCTCTTGGGATTCCGGAATTCAGGCAGTTTGTCTCTTTGTGAGCTCACAAAGCGTCAGATAAGACCGATTGCGGCGGGCTAGGGGTTGTGCCAAAATCCTCTTGTTTCTTTTCCTCGTTAAATTGTCAAATAATCCTCTATAGTTCAGTGAAATAGAGAGAAACTACTTCCTGTATATGTTTACTTTGGAATGTGATGCTCGCCGACTTTGGGGTCTCATAGCTACGCGTTATGCGAGGTCGTATGTGCTGCGTTTTCAGTGAGCTAAAATTTTGACCGGGCAGAGCAGGGACATATGGGAAGGGCTAAGGTGGATTCGGCGCACTGGATTGGCTAATACAGGAAAAAGATGCTGGCTTCTGTGCGCTGATTGGCTGGATCACACCAGTGACGCAGGAACTGTTCTTGAAGACCAACACTCTGGATGTATTTCGTACTTTGCGCGAACGGACACTGTGCTTCATTTCACCACCTCGCATTCAGATCATCGACAAGTTCCCATCCCATACAAACACGAAAAAAATGGCGGCAACGAAGCTCTGGAAGAGCAAGAGCACGGCTGATTGGCACGCTGTCTGGGGGCGCTACCCTGCCGTCGTCGCGGCTCTGCAGGTACTGCAGTATCCACCGGTCTTGCCGCGCCATCTTTCTATTCATATGTAACAGGCAGTGTGCGTGTGCCACCGCTCGCTGTGTGTTAATGGAGCTGCTCAGTCAGTTATATGTATGCGACGTGATATGTGGGCACGGAAAGACTTGCATGGCGTGCTTGTTGACTGGATGGATCGATCGATCGCTGATGTGATATGTATCCATTCTGTGTTGTGCCTGTCATGCAGAAAGACAAGCTCGAAGAGCTCGACGCGTGGTTCCAGACGACGCTTCCCGAGATCCTGCACAAGCGCGACCCGAAGCCGTTCATCTCGCAGAAGGAGCTCGTGAAGCTCATGGAGTGGAAACTCAAGAAAGGCAAATGGTACGAACATACAGGACTACTATTACTGTGTAGGTACGAATATTTCCACCCACTTGCTGAATTTATTGTATGATTTGTCTTCAACTATAGGCGTCCGCAGCTGATGAAGTACATTGAGAGCCTCTCGGCAGATGCGGTGCAAAAGGCATCTGAGAAAGCGTTCAAGGAGCTCGCAGGCGGAAAGGTCAAGAGCGCCATTGAAGCGCTCGCGGAGCTCAAGGGGGTGCGTGCTTCGCTTCGTGTTGATTGTGGCAGCGAATGCGGATGTTGATGATTTGATGTGATTGGCGTTGATAATGGGATTTGTAGGTTGGACCGGCGACAGCATCTGCTGTGCTCGCAGCATATGACACCAACGTGCCGTTCATGGGCGACGAGGCCCTTGAGGCGATCGCGCGTAAGGCTCTTGCTCTACACGGCTGCTGAGCTTGTGTATTGCTGTACTCACTCATCCTTACACTGTACGTGTTTGTGTTTGCATTTGCATTCAGATATCATTGGCGCGCGCAAGTATACGCTCGGCCACTACATGCTCTTCACGGTGCAGCTGGAAGAGAAAGCCAAGTGGCTCAGCCAGCAAAAAAGTGAGGACGAAGACGAAGCAGATGTAGACGAGAAGGACACACAGTGGACTGCCCAGAAAGTGCAACTCTGCCTCTACGCTGCAGCTCACGATAGCACCAAGGCAAAAGCCGGAAAAGCTTCAAAGCCCAAGGCAAAAGCGAAAGCAAAGACTGCGAAGCGCTCTGCACCAGAGAGCGAGCCGAAAGAAGAGAAGCAACTAACGCGGACTCGCCGCCGAACCGCCACGCAGTAGCAATTATATATGCAAATCAAGTCCTGATCATGGTCCCGGAAATGCGAATGACAACTACAACGGGCACGTTGGAGGAAAAGGTGGCTGCGTTTCTATAATGGAGCTCTCAGTATGTGCATGTGCGTGCTTCTAAAATACTCATTTCTCACTTTCCCAACAAACAAAATCAACAAAAATCCAAGATGTCAAGGTCCTCAGTCTGTCTAGATGATGCCCAAGACGCGCAGTCGGCTGTCGTACTCGTTGCGGCCGATGTAGCTCCCGATGAGCGAGCGCTCACCGCCGTTGAACGCGTGGCGGCCGTGCATCACGCGCTGGTTGTCGACCACGATCATCTCGCCCACGCGCAGCTTGAGCGTCGCCTCCATGCTCTCGTCGCGCATGATCTTCATGAGCTCGCGGTGGTAGCGGTAGAACTTCTCCACGAGCTCGAACGGTAGGTGGGTCAGCGGCGCGCGGTCGTAGTCGTTGTGGCGGAACTGCACAACGTTGCCGGCGTGGTCGACCTTGATGATCGGCTCCATGGTCGCCAAGTGGGCGTCGTTGTCGAAGTGGTGGTAATTCACTGGCGTGGTCGACAGGAACTTGTACGCCTCCGGGTGCTTCTGGCGCAGCTTCTCGACGACGTTGAACGCGTCAATGTATCGGCTCTCACCGCCTTCCCCGGCCTGCGCGATGCAGTTGAAGATCTGCAAGCCGGGCGGGTCGCGCATGTACGTGCCGTCTGTGTGGTGCAGGAGCTCCAGGTTGGTCGACGCCGTGTCGTTGTACTCCTGGTCCTCGGTCTGCGGGTTCGTGGTCCACATCTCGCCGTAGATTGTGCGCAGCACAAACCCGATCTTGCGCGAAAAGCGCTCGGTCTCGTCCATGGACGACGGCGTGTTCGAGATCACCACGAGCCCGTACTTGTAGAGGTCCGTCATCGCCGGCCTCAAGTCCTCCATGGTCGCAGCAAAGTCGTGTTTTGGGATCTGCAGCGAGCGGTCCCAGAGCGCGCGCGTCTCGAGCGTCTGCTGGTGGTGGTTGTGCGGGTACGGACCGAGATCGCTCGAGTATGCGTGGTCGCGCAGCCACTGCGGGTCAAAGCTGCTCGCGCGGCACGTCGTGCCTTTCTGATATACGGCAATCGCATGCACACAACATCATCACGATTAGGAATACGCTCGCAATACAAACGCATATACCAGGGCAATATGCAATATACGCACTACGCTGTCGTTCCATGCGATGGAGACCGTGCCATCGTCGTTGACCTCGAGCTTGTGGCACGCCGGGTCGAGCGGGATCGACGCCGTGTCGATCTGGCGCTGCTTGGTCTCCGGGTGCAGACACTCGGGGCACGTGCAGTGGTCGCGCAGCCAGAGCTTGTGGAATGTCGCGGAGAAGCCGTCCTGCCATGTCACGGCCACGGCGCTCTCGCCCGCCAGCTCCTGCACGCGCGCGACGCCCACTGGGTAGGCTTGCTCTTCTGCCAGCGCAGCATTCGAGGTGGCAGCGAACGAGCGCGTGAGCAATCGGCGCGGCGCATTAGCTGCTGCGGCGGCGCTGGCCGCCGAGTTGGCGTTCGCGTGAAGCAACGTCCGGATGGGCTTGGTGAGGCGCATGCCGTTCATCATCGTCTCTCTTCTTTACGTTGTGTGTCTAGTAATCTGCCGCTTGTCTGGTTGATGGCGCGTTGACTTGTGAGACGCGATCAGAGCCGAACACAGTAATGAGTGTGAGATGTGATGAGAGCGTGGAGGCGAACTCCTGGTTTTGCACGCGCGCGTCACCCACCACTTGAAGCGGGGGCAGAGACAAGCGGAATAAGAGCGTGGGGGTGCGAGAGGGATATGCAGCTGCTTGATATTCGGCGAGCAAGCGAATTTCCAGCTGAAATTCTCTCACACAGCAATGCATGCATGCTCGCCATCTCCAGCCCTTGAGCTCACACACAGCTCACATGTATAAGCAGTCTAATTAGAGCAGTTGGCACATTTTCGATTTGTTGCTGGCTTTGTCTCATCGTAGTCTAATCAGAGCAGTTGGTGCGCATTTTCGGTTTGTTTTGCGTCATCAAAACCGCCATCATGCGCCAAAACGACGTGGACTGTACTCAAATCCTCCTTAAAATCCATAAAAAGTGATTTTAAAGAGGAACTGAGTCGTCCGTTGAAACTGCAGCCATCTATCTCTTCTTGTTTGCATTCGTGAACTCTACCAGCAAATCAGATCAAATCAGATCACTCTGCAGTTTCACCACTTACCTCGCACGACTGGGCGACGTAATCGCGACGTTGGCGAGTCGGACGTGGCGCTCGAGCGCGTCCAGGATGCGGGACCAGTTCTCGGCGTGCGCGATGGCTTCTAGGACGTACCCGAATTTCTTCTTGATTTCCCCGCGCACAAGACGCAGATACTGCCGGATCTCGGTCACAAGTAGTCGCATCTGGTCTCCGAGCTGATTCTGCGTGTGCGAGTGCTCGACGCAGCGCGTCTGGAACTTGGACAGTTCGTTCTCCAGCTGCGCGTTCACGTGCTGCAGCTGCGTGACCTGCACGCGATAGTGCTGGTCCTTCGACGCGCTTTCCAAGTGGGTCTGCTGCACCGACTCGACTCTGCTGCGCAGCTGCTCGAGCTCGGCGTGTTGCGTCTCGTAGAGCTCGGATTTCTGCTGCTGCTGCGTGAACGTTTGCTCGACGTGCTCGTGGAACCAGTGGAGGCACTTCTCGGACACGGCAGTCAGTCCAGTGATCTACAGCAGTAATGTAGTAACAAGTGTGTGAGTATCACGGCATACCAGCCATGTAGAAAGAAAAGAACGCTAGGCGCAGCGTAACACGTACCATAAGGGTAGTGGAGCCAAATGACTCGTTGGTGTGATCTGGAGAGGCAGAGGCACTAGCACCTCCTCCACCAGTACTCATAGTGCCTATTGGCTCTCGTGCACTGGACGAGTCGGTCGCCGCTGTTGTGTCGATCGTCTCCCGCATCGCAACGAGCTTTTCCAGGTGCACGCGGAACATGTCGCTCACGAACTGTAGCCCATCTGCGAGCTTCTCTTCGCGGAGCTTTGCCTGTTCACACTTGCGCGATAGCGCCTGCTTCTCATTCTCGAGCTTGTCGATGCGCTGAGCCAGCATCTGCTCCTTCTGCTCCAGCAAGTGCGCTGTCTCTTCAAGCGCGACGCGTTCCTGCAGCGTCTTCTCCACCGCGTGGAGCTGCTTCTGCAGTTGGGCCGCGTGCTTGATCTCGCGCTGCGCTTTGCTGCGTTTCGGCGCGAGCGCCACCATGTGCCTCACCGTGCGCGCCTTCCAGTTGAGCAGCTCCTTCACCTGCCAGTGCAGGTGGTGGTTCTCCTCGCGCAGCTGGTAGTTCTCGTGCTGCAGGTGCATGAGTGGCTGCCACTCGAGCAGCGCCGCCGCAGTTGCCATCGCTATCTATCTATCAGTTGTACTCAGTAGATATTCCCGACTAGCGGCTACTGACGTACGTGAAGGGACGCTGCCGTTATCAGTTTCCTGAGTGTTGCGGTGTCGCTACATAATAGCTACACGGCCTTCCTACAAATCCTTGGCTTTTATTACATTTGCTGAAAAGGATTGTGTAGCTGTTGTAGTGTCCATTGTGGAGAATTGCACATATGTATGTGTAGATGATTGTATTGTATATTTTATTTCGATGTTCGTGGTATCTCGCAAGAGGTTTGCCACTTGCTGGTTATGATTCATTACATTACGAAGATGGCGCCAAAAACCAGAAGTGGACGAGCGGCACCATCCAAGCCAAAGGCCGCGGCAAAGCTGCCGCCGCCAGCGCCAAGCGCCCCAAGTGCGGTCATCGCTGTCGCGTCTGTTGTCGCTGTATCGGCCGCCGCGTCGGTGACGTTTGCGGATCCCGTGCGTGACGACGAAGCGCCAAAGAAGAAACGCCGCACGCTGCGCGATGCGGAGCAGGAGCTGGAAGCGAGCCGCCATGCGTTGCACGAAGCCAAGAAGAAGCTCATCATCACAGTGCGTATCTCTGGTTGGTGCATATATGTGTGGAACTGTATATGGTGTGTGTGCATGTGCGCTAACTGGGATGAGTGTGTGGTGCACATGATGTGGGTTGACTAATTAGGCGCGTGAGAATGCCAAGATGAAGGTGCTGCTGATGAAGTACATTGACAAGGACGACTCACTACTATGCACGAGCCAGCTGAGCATGGCGGACACGAGTCAACAAGAGGTACAGACACATGAAATGAGCGAACGAATCAGTGGGCAGGTATCATGCTGCACACGTGGCTAACGCACACTTGTATCTGTCCCCATTGTAGCCCACCGTCCACTTGAGAGCTACGAATACGGACTTTGACTCGACCCAGTCAACTGGCATCGAGAGCGGTGACTCGCAATCCCCACGAGGCACAATGTCGGCGTCCACCGGCTTTGAAGAAAGCGAGAACAGCGAGAGCTCCATGTGGACCACGAGCGAATTCCAGACCGACGATGGAGGAGAGGAAGACGACGACGAAGCCGATGGGTTGATGATGGGACCCGTGAGTCAGCTGAGCCAGATGAGCCAGTGGAGCGAGTTCAGCTCGACGAGCAATCTGGACGAGATCATCACGTTCCTGGAAAAGCAAGACACGGTCGAGAGCGAGCGGTAAGGGGACGAACGAATTATGCTCATGCTTCCACTGCGGACGCGATTGCTAACGTACTGATTGACTGGGCGGGCGGGCGGGGTTTCACTTGCTTTTGCTGGGCACATACAGTATGGTGAACTTGGAGTCCGAGTTCAAGGAGCTGCGTGACCAGAAGACGGTCGTGCGTGTGGGCGTGGGCGTGATCCTCACATCCAAGAATCATCCCGAGTGCGTGCTCATCGGACGACGCAAGGGCTCGCACGGTGCCGGCAAGTTTGCGCTACCAGGTACGCTTACGCACTCCTTTGTGATGTCCATACATTCGCAAATTAGCAACTCAGTCTGTAACCTGTCTTGTGTGAGTCTTTCTTTGCTGTTGCTTTAGGCGGTCACTTGGAGATGTTTGAGTCCTGGGAAGAGTGCGCGATTCGCGAAGTCAAAGAAGAAACAGGTATTGTTTGTTTATGAACAAAATATCGCCGAACCAATGTCATGAGAATTATGATCTTTCTCTCTCTCTCTCTCCCTCTGTGCGCCTGCTTAGATCTGGACCTGAGCCATGTCAAGTTTGCGTACGTGACGAACGACCCGATGGAGGACGAAGACAAGCACTACATCACGATCTTCATGCAGGCGTCGGTGGACGACGACCAGGTGCCGCGCAACATGGAGCCTAACAAGTGCGAAGGCTGGTTCTGGGAGCCCTGGCAGAGTCTGCGCACGAGCGACAACATGTTTGTGCCGCTCTACCACATCACGCGGAGCGCCTTCACGCCGTCCTTCGAGTGAATTCGAGCTATGAGGAGCCCGATAGGAGTGGATGCATTGAATCACGTGTGTTTCTTTTATAAATTAAATGGGTACGTTGTGCTACTATATCACCGACGCCATGCTACCTTTTGCTTGCTTTCTACGTTTTATAAACTCTACCTAACCTTGTAACCTTGGGATGAAAAGAACTGAGTTGATGCTCATGCTCAACTCTGCTTGACTTTGTCAAAGTCCAGCTGGCTGATGAGCCACACGAGCACGAGGCCGAACACGGCGCGCAGCAGCATGCTGGTGCCTCGGCTATAGGAGTCTGCGAAGAGTGTGTCTTGAACAAACCACTGAAGCTTCTCGAGTAGTCCCGAAGTGCTCTCAGCGATCATGAGCTCATCCGAGCTACTGGATGCGTGTTCCGACAGAGTCTTGGCGTCAAGCGCACCGACCTGCGAGCCTCGCTCGTGGACCGCCGGCTGGCCCCAGCGCAGCGTGTTCTTGTGACTCAGCTTCATCGTGAGCTGGATCGGTGGCTGCGTGTCGGTCAGCTCCATGCGCTCGAGCTGGATCGAGGTCGTGAACTCGTCTTCTTCACGTGCAAACAAGTCTGCAAGCACGAGGGCCGCGGTCGCCACTTTCACCGATTTGAAGATCTGGAAGTCCCAGAGCGAGACCTCGAGGATGTCGTCGCCGTGCAACGAGTGGAGCTCCACTGGGATGTGCGACCACACCGGGTTCTTCTCGTGACGCGCCACGGAGCTTTTCCATTGGGAGCCGCCGTTCGGACACTTGCGGATCGTCAGGAATGGGTTCACGCGCTTGCGGCTGCGGATCGGTGCGAGGTCGGCGCACGAGACCTGCTGGATCTTGAGCGTCATGTCCTGCGAGCCCGACACTTCACCGCTGCTGCTCGACGTGCTCAAGTGTGAGCTACTGTCGCTACTGCTCGCGCGCGACAGGCGGCTCGTGATTTTCTCTCCATACTTGGATTTGCGGGTCGTTGGCGACGGCGATGAAGAGGCATCAAGCGCCGGGTCATCCCTGAGATGCTGGTGCTCGGGCTCTTCTTCGTCCTGGGGCGACGAGCCTTCGAACGACATGCGCGTATTCAGCTGATCCACTGACGCAACAGACGACGACGACTTGGTGACCTCGTGGTGGACTGAAGACGACGACGCTTTCTGCGCCTTGCTCTCGGACCCGCAGGGCACGTGCGTGATGGACGCGATCGTGTGGTTGGGCGTCCACTCAATCACCTCCGTATACAGAGCCTGCTTGAAGAGCAGTCCGTGTTCGTAGACGAACTTGGACTGCCAGAGCCCCGAGCGCGCCGGCGAGCCCTTGATGTGCATGTGCGAGCTGAGCTTGGTCATGCGCGGGCCAACGAGGTACGCGAGCACGGCCGAGAGCCCCTCGAGGCGCGAGCCGTCCATGGTCGTCAGCGACACATCCTTGCCCAGGAACGGCATGATCTTAGCCGCGTCGTTCTGCTTGAACGCGTACGCGAAGCGCACGTGGTTGATCAGCAACTGCTCGATGCGTGGCTTTTGGGTCATCGCCTCTTGGTTGGACGCGGACACAGCGGATGGTGATGCTGACGAAGAGGAAGCCGGCGGGGACGGCGGCGCGGAGAGCGGCGGTAGCATCTTCTTCTTGTCGTTCTTCTTTAACGGACAGGCGGCGGATGCAGATATGACTGTGTGCGTGGGCTGGTTGCTGTCGACGACGGGACTGGCGGTGGGTTCAAAAGGAAAGACAATGGATTCTTTAGATGGTGCTGTTGCTGCTGTCTCTCTCATGGACCATCAACGCGGCGGGCGGGGCGGACAAGTAATCAATCGCAGTCACTGGGAGTGGTCGGTGGGACGGACGGAGGATGGATGGATTGGGGAGGCTGCTGGAAATGCGACCTGTTCTGCTTGCTTCCTGTGCGGTCGCTGTTTCCTGCTGTCTTCGCTGTGTGGTTCGCTCGGCAAAATAGAGAATGACACGGCGACAACACGGCAAGCGGCCTGTTTGTGTGTGTGGCAATCCGAAAGAGCGAGCGAGATTGCTGTTCAGCTCAGCCTGTTCACATTTTTTACGAGTGGCTCGAGTGGCTGAACAAAATATGGCTTTTTTATGTTTGTAAAGCCCTAGCCCCACCATCATGAAACGGCTGATTACACTTGGATTCCCGCGTTTGCCTGACTTGGGGTAGGGTTGACGAGACTGAAAACTATTTTGCCCGAATCCGAATCTTTTTTCTTTGCAAAGGCAAGCACAAAAATGCAAGCCAAACAAACTGCATATTTCAAAGAAAGCAAACAAACCAAAGCGACCGGTAAAGGAAAAGCTACAACAACTCTACATTCTACGCTCTATTCTACCATAGCTGTTAGCGCGCCAACGGCGAAGAGCTCCGCTATATTCTACTTTCTCTATTTTGAGATAGACCTTGCAGGCGGACGTCGCTATTTGGGTTGGGTTCATAAAATGTTTTTGTATGGGGATTCACCGTTTGACGGGAAAAGACGAGGAACCAGGTGACTGGATTCACTGAGTTTTCCTGGACGCTGACTTGAATTTCGTTCCTTATCTACTTCAGCAACATCCACACACACACAAAAAGACTCTGCTACACGCGCGGTTAAGCAGATTGTAAATAACTATACGAGCGATAGAACTCCGTGAAGATATGTGACCCCGAACATGGCAGATTGCTGTGTTGCGAGCTTGCCGTGAGTTTTGTGAGAAATAGTTTCCCGTAAAAATGAGAAATACATTCCCAACGGTCTTTAATTTTGCATTTTTGCATTTTGCGCGCACTTTTTGTTAGGACAACTGCAGCATAATCGCTAGGTGGAGTAATCCCTCGCGTTAGCTATTTGTTGCTGCTCGCTTGGAATAGTGAGATACCGGCATAATCCTTGACTTTAGCGGCCAGACACCCAACTATCAGCCACCCAAATCCCATTAGCCATCAGCTACCACCACAGCGCGAGCGTGCGCGCGGCTGCGTAATCCGTTAATCTCCCTTGACTCTGCAGCAGCATGGAATCAATGACGCCTCTCATTTGATTATGAGGAATATGAGGCGCCTCCACCACCAGCAGGCAGCTTTCTTCATGGCTATTCAGGTCTTTCATAATCATGCTTTTCAGCGATACCTTCGGAGTGTTTGATAGTGACAATTGCGTTCTGATTGAATGTCCCATTGCGCCATCACAACGCGCATGTTGTCCTCCTAATACAAAGCGACAAGCAATCTGCGTGTGGCTGGCCCCAAAATGCACTGCAACACGCTGAGACGCCAACACGTCATGGTATCGCTTGCTTCAAGTAGGCGCAATCCAGCGTGGAACACATGCGAATCACATTCGCAAATCAGTTGTGATCGGCTGGTTGATGACGGCGAATGTGCGCTCCGAGGAATTCGATTGTGCGCACACAAAAACGACTGGCTGCATGCAACCCAGCGCACGCAGAGAGCAAAGGATTGGAGCCGTCATCGGGCGAGGCGGCATTGCCAGTCGTAATCTGCACAATCATATCATTCACTTGAGAGTGCGCATAATCACCGTTTGGATTGTGGGCATCTTGTCGCTTTAAACTCGCATAGTGAAACCAAGAGAACAAATCTCAGCAGCATTGCTGTTGTCATTTGTGCAGCGCCAGTAAAAATGGTCCACTCAACCCATCAATCGGCTGGCAGCTTGAACGTGAACATGCACGCGTCAACAACTTAGTTGGGCGAGTCAGCAGGCAACAAAAGGCGTTGATTGCGGCTGTGAATGAATAAATACACACGCTTCGATCTGTGCTCTGTTTGGCCACGTATTTGAATAGTGCACATCCAACCCGATCCCACCACCGAAGTGCCCGAACACTCAGCATTTGAATGTTGTTGTGTATCGATCGGCAATTATACTCACATATTGACAGCTCAATATATACATGGATATGTCAAGCGCGAACGTAGCACGTTTGATATAGCCAAGCATCTCGAAAAATGGCCCGGACTTGTACTCGGGCAACCTTCCGTCCTGCATTTGCCGCGTGTCATTTTCTCGTCGCATAGGCTGAGTAGTTCGGGGAACATGCATACCGCCACCACCCTCTCCCAGCCGTTCGGCGACGGGATGTTGACGCCCTCGATCGGGGCAGCAGGGGTCTCAGCCAGCATCTCCGCTGTCTCGTTCATGAGCGCCGTGGCGGACTCCTCGACGGCTGTGGCCGCCTTTGGCCCATACTCTATTTTCAGCACATACTTCACGTATCTCCGTAGCTGTTGGATCTGATTTTCCTTCGCGTAGCCGACAGAACGAGCGATCTCCAGTATCGGTGACTCGACAGGGTTCTTTCGCACGATCCACCATGCGAGCGCGAACACGGCATTGCGTTGGCATCTTGTTGGCAACTTGTTGGCAATTTCGGAAATGAAAAACCTTGTGGACAGAAAGAAAAGTGTCAGAATCAGAAACTCAAAGAGAGCAGAGTGATGGTCATCAATAAGGTTGCTAACTGTCTGATAATTCGTTGGCGATTCTGATTCCCTATTCTTTTGTGGGAAGCAGTTCGCCCTTGTCTCCCGTTTCAACGAAATAAGGAGACAGGGTGAGACTCCTTCACACAGGAAATTCAAGTCAAACAGTGTCACCGAATTTAAGCGAGTGGAGAAAGTAAAACCGTCTGTCGCACACTCACTTTCAACTGGCAGACTGCGAACTTGCCGTGAGATGAGAGCGAACATGGTAGACATATCCATTTGTAGTAAAAATGGTTTACGTTTGTCCGTAAATAACAATAAGTTGTGTATTTTACAAAAACCAACTTTGCTAAATACGTTGAATGAGTATTTATAGCATAAAACACATACATAATCTCATTTATGTTTTTGATCCATTTTTTTTCTACTTTAAACCGCATTTAGAGCACTCACTAGATTCCGTGTGACCACACCACATGTGCGGATTGGTCTACTTGTCCAGTTTGTCTTCTGTGGGGAACAATTCCTCAAAAGGCCCCAAAAGCCAAAAGCGAGCGAGCGGAAGATGGTGTTTGAGGTGGACGAGGAGCCGCTGCCTTCGGGCTGGGAGGTGCTCATGTCGCGCTCCAAGAACATGCCCTACTACTCCAACGTGCGCTCCAAAAAGGTTTACTGGGTGGACGACGAGCTGCCGCGCGGCTGGTCACACCAGTTCGACGACAAAGGGCGGCTCTTCTACTTCCACATCCGCAACAAGAACGACACGATCACGTATGACAAGCCCGTGCTGCGGCCGCCACCCGCGCGGGATGACCGCCAGCAGCAGCAGCAGCAGTTGCCGCCGTCGCCGGACCCGCTGCCTGTTCCCGAGCCATCCTACGACCGTCGCCACGACCACGACGACAATGATCGCAGACGCTACAGTGAAGACAGTTCGCACAGCACGCCTCGTGGTGGTGGTGATGACCATCATGCGTCTGCGTCGTCCCCGTGGCGAGCCGCAGACCCGCCGCCGCCCGTGCGCATGGAGCGTAAGAAGTCCAACTCGCTCATGGACCTGCTGTCGCCCGGACCCCCGGCGCTCGGCGCGGACGAGCGGTCCCCAGGTACCGACCGTACTATCGCATGAATAATGTCATTGGTGTCGTTTATTGTATTGTCTGCGCTATACTGACTGGCTGGCTGTATTGTTTTGCATGGCGTTACGTGTATGTGTCTTGTAGATGTGGACAACTTGCCCGGTCCGTCACCCTCAGCGCGACAGCAGCGGACGTCGTCGTCGACGATGGACATTGCGAACCTCGTGACGTCCTCGGCGTCGTTGTCGTTCTCACCCGCAGCGTCAGCTTCCGTAAACCCGTCGTTCGCCGGCGTCAAGCGCTCGTTCGAGCAGATCTCGAAGGACACGGACCCGGACGCCGCGGCGGACTTCTACAACAAGCTGCAGCGCAACAAGACGAGCGACCGCGCGGACAGCATGCTCTTCCACATGCGCGCGATGAACAACTGGGTCAAGTCGATCCTGATCGGGGACTTCTCGAAGCGCGGCGACCGCGTGCTCGACCTTGCGTGCGGCAAGGGCGGCGACCTGATGAAGTGGGCGAAGCGCGGCTTTTCCAAGTACGTGGGCGTCGACATTGCACAGAAGTCGCTCGAGGACGCGGTCGACCGGTTCTCGAACAACGCGCAGAACCGCGAGCTCGACGTAGCGTTCGTGCAGGGCGACCTGGGCAAAGTGTCGCTCACGGACGACGTGCTGCACTGCTGGTCACGCGACGTGCCGACGTGGAACGACCGCACGACGAACATTGAGCCGGGATTCTTCAACATCGTGTCGATGCAGTTTGCATTCCACTACATGTTTGGCGACGAGCCGCGCGCGAACCGCTTCTTCCAGACACTGCACACGCTGATGGCGGACGGTGGGGTCTTCATCGCGACCACGGTGGACCCGAACAAAATCCTCATGAAGTACTACCAGAGTCTAGGGCCAGCGAGTAACACTGGCGATGAAGGCTCAAGTGTGAATGGCGACGTCTGCGTCCTCGACGAGAAGAAACGCGAGGTGTGCACGATCCGCTTTGACGAGACGATCCGCCACCACCTGCTGGGCCACAACGCGTCGCGCGAGGGGCTCTTTGGGCTCCGGTATAACTTCACGCTACGGGACTCGGACTCGGAAGAAGGCGGCGAAGCGGTGGACACTCCCGAGTACCTCGTGCCCGACGATCTCCTGAACCAACTGCTGAAGGAGAACGGCTTTGAGCTGCTGCTGAAGCAGAATTTCCACCAGTTCATCCTGAAAAACACGGACAAGAACCGCTCACTGCTGGAGAAAATGAAGGTGATGAACTACGACGGCAGCATCTCGGATGCCGAGTGGGAGATCGCGGGGCTCTACCAGGTGCTGGCGTTCAAGAAGGCGTATTGAGTCAAGTGTGTGGCTGACAGAGAGAAAAAGAGGCTTGGGAAGCGAGGAAGGATTCGTTATTGTAGCAGTATGTATGGAAACACGTATTAGGGCAGCAGTAGTAAGCAGCACCGCAGGCTTGCACAGGAACTACTGCAGTGTTTTTAGGACAGCGCGATGGTCGGGAACGGCGAGATATAGCCGCAGTCGCCGCGCACGCCGACGTTACCGTCCCCGTCGGAGCTCAGGAAGTAGTTAAAGCAGTTGCACACGCCAGTGGTGCGGTCTAAACAATCTCAGCAGCAGAAGCACAAGCATTAACATCAGTCAGTACCAGTAAGCGGTAGTTCATCCACGACAGTGAGACATTCTATATCTCTGTCTACTCAAGATGGACAGACACCCCGGGAAGTACGTACCGCAGATGCCTCGGCCTGAGCACTCGATGTTCGCCTTCGTGCCTTTCTGGAGCTCGGCGACCACGACCGTCGGGGTGACCGTCGAGTGGTAGAGCGCAGCTGTCGACGCCGTGAGCATCAGCAGGTCACCCTGCTCAGTCGTGAACTCCACGATCGTGACTGATTGACACGCACAGAGATCAGTAAATCATTTCACACGAGCATACAGTATGCAGGTGGACACTATGTCCACAACGGATGGACAGGACCAAGTCAAGAGTGATTGTGCAAACGTACCGACTGCAGTAGTGCCGTCACAGACGTGGGTGCCGCCGCCACTAACCATGACTGTGACCGAGTCGATCGTGGCCAAGCTCTCGAGCGCGGTCTTGACGGTCGCGGCGTCGGCGTCCCACGCGATTCTCCCAGTCGTGTACTGCCGAAAAGTGAGCGCGAACCAGCCGTTTTCGGCCTTGCACGCAAGCGTCTGCTTCTCGTTCACTTTCCCGAGCTCGTACGGATCCGCACCGAGCGGACAGAACTGCGACGAGCAGTCGTAGTCGTGGAACTCGCCGAACGCGCCGGCGTACGGTCCCAGGTAGTAGTCCTTCGTGCAGTCGCAGCCCTGGATCTTGTTGTAGTCCCACGTCGACGGCACGTTGAGCGTGTTGCCGTAGGTCACGCCGAGCAGGTCGCCGTTGCTTGCAGCTGCGGCCGCCAGCTGCTGCATCGTCTTGCACGTGCCGTGGCCGTTGCACGGCACCGTGGCGCCGGAACACTTGAGCACGTCGCACGCCGAGCCCGTGAACATGGAATTGCACACGCAGGTACCTGTCTTGGTGTCGCACGCCCCCCTGTTCGAGCACGTCGCCATGGCGTGTGCCGTGTCCGGTGCTGTGGCACCGTCGAACCACGCGATGCCCTGTGGACATGTGCGCTGCGTGCAGTCGTAGCCCGTGTAGCCGTTGTCACACTGGCAGCCAAAGATCTTGTCGGCGTCCCAGAGCGTGTACGTGGTGGAGATGAAGAAGTTGGTGTTGTCCTGGATCATGGCAGCCTCGTGCATGCTAATGCAGCGGCCGTTCGTGCACGACGGACAGGACATGCGCTCGCACGCGACGCCTTCGAAGCCCGTCTGACACCTGCAGTTCCCGGTGACGCGGTCGCAGAGCCCCATGTTGGAGCACTCGGCCATGTCGTGCGCGACATCGGTGGCGCTGGCGTAGTCAGACCACGCGATCCCCTGCGGGCACGACATCTGCTTGCAGGACGTGCCGATGTACCCAGCGAAGCACTTGCAGTAACCCGTCGTGCTATCGCAGGCGCCGTGGCCGCTGCACGTGCCGTCGCAGGTGATACTTTGGACCGGAAGAACTACAAATGCGAGGAGAAGCACGCAGAGAGCCACGAGGGAGCGTGGCGTGCGAACTAGAGGCGGCTTCATGTTGCGGATTTGGCACAAGAGCGCTCGCTTCGTGGGCGGCTGGTTCCAGCAGCTAGCTCTCCTGCTTTGAGAGGAAACGGATGCGTTGATGCCTCTCGTCGCGGAAGAGTCGGCGGTGTGTGGCTCGTTGAGATTGGTAAAAATACACCCATGGAGTTCGTTTGTTCGTTCGTCCGAGAGGAGCACACACAGAGGATGGCACAGGATGATCGCGCGATGGGAGGAGGTGGTGTGTGTGGGAGTAGATCTCTCGCGTGCTCATGAGAGGTCACACGGATTTTGCCTTGCGACTTGTGCTTCCTGCAGCGCAAAACGTGTGAGTGAAATGACCTTCTTGGCTCTACTTTATGAGTATTTCAACATGGAAGCTCATCAGAAATCCTCTCTCCTCTTCATGCTTCCCTCCCTCCTTCGCTTCAAAGCCGGAAGCGCAATGACAACAGCATGGTGAACAAGCGATGTCGTTTCCCCCTTTTTTAATAGAGGATTAAGTCGATTATAATCTCAAAAATGACCAGATTGCATAATAATAGCCAATCAGCATTTTTGTTTCTCTAAAATATCTGCTTCGCGAAAAAAATCTCTCTTTCCAGCCAATCGCTACTCACCACTTACGTTGCCTTTCTCAGTCGAGGTTGCACGAAGGTGACGCCAACATCAACGCAAACGCCGTTCCACTTGAACCACAGCTCGCTCACTCGCGTGAAAGCGAAAGGTGCTCGATCGATCGATCAATCTCCATCGCGACAATCCTGAGCCAACTGCGCTGCGCTGAGAGAGAGAGGGAGAGAGGAGCAAGAGCGGCTCACTGGTTTACCCTCGCAGCGGCCAGGCAGAAGGACCTGCTCAGACTCTGCACTCCTCGCGAAGTGTCAACGTCATTCTGTCGCTCGGCTTGCTCGCGACGCTAGTGCGTAGTGCGTAGTGCGTCGTGCGTTGAGATGACAACTTCTTCTCCAGCTCGCTGGGGTGCGCATGTAGTGATGCGAGCGCTCGCGCCAAAGCCAGAGCGAGTGCCTAGTAACGAAGACACATCGACAGCACCAGTGAATCCAGCAACAGTGATGCCAGCGCCTGCTGTACAACTAACTGCTACAACAACGACGCTACCCGACAAGAAGCTGCTCGTGCGCACCCCTCGCGCGATGAAGAAGTGCACGATCCCCGACTGCGAGAGCCTTGCGCGCTCGCGTGGCCGCTGTAAGGCGCATGGCGGCGGCAAGCGCTGCAACGAGCTCGGCTGCGAGCTGAGCGACCAGGGCGGTGGGTTCTGCATCCGCCACGGCGGCGGCCGGCGCTGTGAGGTCGACGGCTGCGTCAAGAGCGCGCAGTCGCGACGCTTCTGCAAGGCGCACGGCGGCGGTGTGCGCTGCAAAGTGGACGGGTGCGCCAAGACGAGTCAGGGCGGCGGGTGCTGTCGCGCGCACGGCAGTGGACCACGGTCCAAGAAGAAGAAGGTGACGGGAGTGAGGGATGGTATCAATGGCGGCGGAGTGGATTCAGCTCACGCTGCAAGTCCCAGTTCTAGTACACAGCAACGCCCAGTCTCCGAATCAAACGAGCCTCCGAGCCAGACGAAGAGCCCACTGACGTTCCGGATCCACGCGGCCTCAGCCCCACGTCAAGCCTCTGCTCTTCACAAGACACCACCGCCACAGTTCCCAGGAAATACGAAGAGCTCCAACTCTGGCGTGGCACCAACTCTACCCCAGTTGTCGTTGGCGTCTTCTTCTGCGAGTTCAGTTTGGTGCCGCATTGACGGGTGTGGGAGCGCTGTGCCTGTGTCAAATGCGAGCCAGCTGTGCGAAGAACATGGAACGAATCTGCACTTCGCTGCCTCTCTGCTGGGCATGCTGTCCACCGAATCGGCGTGAAGAAGCTGATGAATGAAACTATTGCTGCTAGCAGTTGGAACAGGAGTCGCTCATACTAAATACCTCTATGAACTTTTGCTATTTAATCGCATCGACAATAGTGCAGGACATATATGAAGATGAACAAGCAAAAGTCCATCATGCAAACAACACACGGGGGCGATACGAAAAGAAAGAAGGAGCTTATTACTTCAATGCACGCTGCCACTCGGCATGCCACACGCCAAAAACGTCATCATAAAAAAGAAACGAAAGCAAAGCCACGACACGCTCTCGGCACGCTTGGTAGGTGGATAGGTAGGTACGTACGTACGTTGGGGAGGGCTCAACTAGAAGAACCTTGGTTTGCTAGTAGAAAGTCAGCCGCCCGCCAGCTTCCTTCTCTGCTCAGCACATGGAACGGCGCACGGCCTTGAGCTGCGGCATGCGCTTGAGCCGCTCGCCGCTGTCCGCGAGCAGGTTCTCCACGCGCTCGATGGCCGTGGATATCCGCTGCAGCTGCGAGCCGTGGTAGTCGATCACGCTCGCCATCTCGTGTTGCTGCGCGGCGAGGATCTCCTGTGTGGAGATAGTCTTGTCCAGGAGGTCGAGCATCATGCGCTCGTTCTGGTTCAGGTTGGAGGAGGACGTCTGTTGGATCTGCTGCTGGTCCATCGAGCGCACGGGCACGATCTTGACGCAGTGGCTGCTGCCGCCGTAGCTGCTGCTGTCGTTGCTGCTCGAGAAGCTAGTGAAGCTTTCTCCCGAGATCGTGCGCGTGATGCCGAGGAACGACGAGTTCGCCTCGTGGGTGCGCTGGTTGTCGAACGAGGAGCTGATGCCCTCGCTCATGCGGTACTCTCGACGCATTGGCGGCGGGAGTGGTGGTGGTACTGCTGCTGCTGGCATCGGAGCTGGCGCCGGCACATGCATTAAGTCCTGGAAGCTCAGGCGGCGCTGATTGTTACCGCTGCTGCCAGTGTCCGAGTACACGCTCTGCTTCCGTGATCGCGAGGAGATCGACGGTCGCGCTGGCGGCATCGGCCCCTGAAGGTGGTGGTGGTGATGGTGGGGGTATGCCTGCTGCTGCTGGGGCGGCAGACACGTTCGTAGCCGCAGCATGAGGCCGCAGCTCAGGTTCGGCTCCAGCACCTGGTTCTCGTACGGCTGCGCCACGATGCACGACACGTTCACGGTCCCGAGCCCGTCATGCAGACTGCACGGCGCGACGAACCAACCGAAGAGCAGATCGCTCTCCTCAGCCTCGTAGATCTTGGTCGCATTCACGGCCACGGCGACTGTACTACCGTCCGGGTACTGGCGCGAGTGGGTCAGCACGCGCAGGGCTTCACGGCCGGCTGAGATCACATCTAGTGGCAGCAACCAGCAAATCACATAAGTCAGAACCCCAACACTCTAGTCCACATCCACACACACACACAATCTGGTCTTTTGAGGGATGCGTACTTGGCTGGAAGGTGACCTCGTCCATCCATGTCTGCGCGCTGAGCTTGTAGCGCCGCGTGACGTGCGAGAACAAGTTCTGGTAGATGCGCATGTCCTCGTAGTTCTGCAGGTGCGCGACCGCCTCGGCGCACGTGCCCGAGAGCTTCGTGTTGCTGCGCGTGAACTGGCGTCCATTGCGAAAGAGCTCGAACGCCTTGACGCCGTCCTGCGACGGCCGCTCGCACCACAGCGTGCTCTGCAGCCGCTGGAAGAAGTCCATGGACATGCCGATCTTCTCGCCGTACTCCTGCGGGACAGAGGACAGCGCCAGGTACATGCACGGACTCGGATCCGTCCACTCGAGGTCGTCGCTGCTACCCTGGGAGGACGCATAGTCTGCGAGGTTGAGCCCGTGCAGCGACGCGTGCAAATCCAGGAGCCCGCCGCAGTCCGTGTCGGAGTTGCTGCTTCGCTCACTGCTGCTGTCGGAGGCGGTCTCGCTGGCCACCATGCGCTGCTGGTAGTGCTGCTGGAAGGTGGATGGTGTCGGGTGGACAGCGGAGGACGCCGAGCGATTGTCCATCGAGATGAACGTCGAATCTGTCTGCTACAGGTGGACATTTTGTTTGTTCCAAAACCAAAACAAAAAAACAGATGTGGTGAGATAAAAAGTACAGCCGTACCGTGAAAGACAAAGAAGCAACTTCAATCAAAGTGTCCACTTACCCTGGGCGACGATCCGTCCACGCGCTGTTCGAGCACCTCGGACACGATGTTCGCGACGGCCTCGAGCGTGCTCTTCATCGCCGGCGACGTTTCCTTGTGCGGTGAGCTGTCCAGCGCGCAGACCACGCCGATGCACTGGCCCATGACACGGATCGGCGCGCCGGCGTAGTACCGCAGGGGCTTCGAGCCAATGTTGATGTTGTTCGCGTGGAACTGCTTGTCCACGTTCGTGTCCGCGACGATCATGGTCTTGGCCTGCGCGAGCGTCTGCGAGCACACACAGTCGTCGCGCGGGATGTGGGCGCGATCCCAGCCCACGCTCGCTTTGAACCAGAGGAAGCTGTCATCCAGGATACCGATGAACGCCACGGGACACTCGAGCGTGCGTGACACGATGCTCACAAGCAGGTTCATCGTCGGGTCGTTTTCCGAACGCAGGATCATCGAGTTGCGCACGATCTGCAGCCGCGCGCTCTCGTCGTCCGGGATCGGCTGCGGCCAGAGCTGGATCACGCTGCCGTTCGTCAGGTCCGAGTCCATGCTCCACATCGAGAGCTGCTTCTGGCCGATGCCTCGTCGTTGAGCGTTGTTGTCGACGGCACTTGAGGGTGCGTCACCGCCATTATGAGGCACATACCCTCCTGCTCCTCCGTGACCGCCGCTCTGAGCACCGCCACCGTTGAGATTGTGCACCGGCTGGATCGACATGCGGCGCTTGTCCATCGCGAGCGTCGCGCGCAACGTCGTCTCGTGCTCCTTGATCGACGCGTCGGTCGCGCGAATCATGCAGAACGTGCACACGCGCGTGGCGCACTGCACGTTCACGTCCGTCAGGCGGATCTCGCGCTTACTCGAGCAGCCTCCGCATACCACTTCGCCGCACTGCAAGCAACAATATCAACAAAGAGAGACCGTGAGTCACGCAATCCGTAGATGTATCCTGAGAGCCATCAAGGTATTCGATAGAGAGAGAGAGAGCAACACACCGTGCGGCAGTGGTGGCGGCGCCGGAACGGCAGGAACTGCTGCACGCACACATTGCAGTGCGTGCGCACCTCGTCATGCACCCAGACGTCGGTCTTGAGCAGGCTGCCCACGACCAGCAGCCCGCCCTCAAGGAAGTACATGTGCTGCGGCGGCACCGGCGAGCTCGCGCTACACTTCCCTCCACCCATTTGTTTCTCGGTGTAAATACGCGTTCGTTATTCGCGCGGCACTTGCCCTACGTAACCACCTCGCAATGCTATGCACGACTTGCTAGTTTGCTAGTTTGCTGGGCTTGCTAGCTAGACTTGTTTTGCCTGGAGTTCGGATCTGTGTGTTTGCTTGCTTGCTTTTTCGTGGGTGACTTCTTGGGAATGCGCACTTGCACGCGACTTGCGTTATGTGCAGAAGACAAGAGAGCAGCAGGCAGCAGACATCGTATGGGCCATTTCACTATCAGGGAAATGGTTCTTTGGTGGAAGCTTTTTTCGTGTGGCTCGTTTGTTCCTTCCACGGTTTTGCATGTTGCATTCTTTTCGATTTTCTACTTTTTTGCTACTTGTTCCAATTCCCCATACATTGCCATTCAATCAAAGTAAAGAACAGGGTCAAGGAGCGCGATGTTGAGATGCAAAAAATGCTAATGGCTCAGCTAAATTTGGCCGAGTAAACTCTTCAAGATCGCTACCACTGCTAATGCCACACCGATTTGGAGGAGAGAGGAAGCTCGATGGCAAGTGGAGGCAAGAAAGTGTGCTTTGTTGAGGGAGTATGCAGCACACAATCTGTGTGGCAGCAGCAGCAGCTTTTGGATCCAATTCAGATGGCTCTCAAGCTCGTGCTCGTGAGGCCAAGAAACGAATGAAACTGCTAGCAATTTGAGCTGGCATCCATGCAAACTCGCTTTTGTCAGCTATTTATTTGAATGAATGAATCGCGAGGCAAGTCCGTTTTCGTTATGCAAGTCCTCGCAAGCGCCGCCATTTGCGTATTGCGTATTTCCAGCGCTTGAAGCATTTGGACAGGACGGACTAAGTCCTCCTGGGAATTCAGACCAGCGAGTTTGTATTTCCCACCAGAAAAGGGGCCGGTTCGAGGAACGTAGGAGGAAGCACAGGGGAAGAAGGAGATCATGGACAGTGGGTTTCACTTAGGGCTTCTACCTCCTCTCTCTCTCTCTTAGTCAGCATCCACATGGAGCCAGGCGTAAATCGCAACGTCCAAAGTTCATCTATTATCAGCTTATCATATCGAGGAAGACAAGAAACGAGAGTTGCTCGCTCGCTGATCACGTGCAAGAACACGAGGTATATTCGAAATTCGGAGGTGGCCTACTTTCATTTCCATTTCCGAAAATTGAATCTCAATTGTAGAAAGAAACAGGAGAGACCTGGAGGAGTGCGTGTTCTTTACCGCAGACATCACCGCTGTCTCTCAATCTGTATAGACCAGTCTAATGAGTCTCATGGTGATCTCCACTACTTGCAGCGCTACTGCATTTAAGAGTCAGCGCCGACTCGTCAGAAGACATCAGTCACTTCGCTGGACTGCAGCCCTTCAACTCACTCTTCGTTCTTTTCT